>JARVGV010001587.1:26457679-26470462 GCA_031762435.1 Hypsolebias longignatus | reverse complement strand
GGGCGGTGCCGTAAACGCGAAATGCCGTAAACCAATGACGCCGTAAACCAAGGACTACCTGTATATATATATATATATCCAACCTGTTAATAATATTACTCATTTAAGGTTAAATTTACTGCCTTGTTGTCAAGCATGATCAGTTTTATATTTGTTAGAATCATCTCTCTGAATTCAGCTTTATTAAATTCAGCCTTTTTTTTTATCTCTTTTTGACAAAAATATTCATAATTCAGAAAAAAAAATTGAGAACTTTTTCCATTAATTTATTTTTCAAACGGGGCTGCTTTTGCTCTGAAAGGAAATGTTTTAGCTGTCATATTTGCTAAAGTTAGGAACTTTAGACTTTTCTATCACACTCCCACAGACATCAGTGAGGAGGGAAGCTGAAGTGTGAACACCCAACAACATTAACAAACACCATCAGCACCAGGAGATACTTTCACCCCATCAGTGCATTTAATTATGGTTTGGCTTGATTCAGCTCTTATCCTCTCAATATAATTTTATCTCATTTAAGGAGAAAAAAATGAAAGATGAAGGGGGGAGAAAGGCAGTAAGTACTTTCGTAATTTAAGAGAGTGTTAATGAGTGGCTGCTAACCTTTCTCAGTTATCTATCATCAGTAATGGAGGCAAGGACCCTTTTTCCAATCTGCTTCATTAAAAACGTTCTATTAAATCTAAATATGACGCCACACACTGCTGAAATTAATAGAGTTTCAAAATGCCTGCAACATTTTAACTACAGTGATTCTATATTAATATTATTTGGTATAAAAAGGTACTTAAATGCATTTATGAACAATAAAGTTTGCAACAGAAATGCATTTGTTTGTTGTTTTCATTTAAGTGTTGCTTATTACAGTAGATTGTTAAGAACATAAGTCACTTTATGACTAAGTTTTATATGTAGTTAAAAGTAAAACAAACACAATTCAAAGTACTGATTAAATGAACTAATGATATGAGATTACATGGAGACAGTTCATATTTAGTTCAACAAATACACAAAAATGACAGATGTTAAAGTGGAAATAAGAACATAATGTAGGTACAGGCTATTGATTGGAGTATATGTTTTTCAACATTTCTGTTAATATTAGCAATGTTTCACTTACATTTATTTAAAAATTAAAGTTAAAAACAAAAAACAATGATGTCACACAAATCTAAACAGTGGTGGTTCTAGCTTGAATGGCACCCTGGCATGCCCCTCCATCCTTTTTATCTCACGTTTGTGTAATTTGTTGATGGCTTCAAAATTCTTTACTCTGTCTTATTATTATTAAAATAAACTGGAACGTTTCTGATGCAAATAGTCTCTACAGGTGCTCACTGGGCTGCAGCTATTGGTGGATGGAATTTGTCTACTTAATGTCTCCAAAATGTGTCCAGAATGTCTCATGACTCACAATGTTCGTGCATGAGTTGATTGCACAGTGTGCGGTCTTGTTGGTTGAGTTTTGAACATGTTCATGTAAGTTATGCAACATCTTTCTTCTTAAATAGTTATAAAGTTGTCATGAGCATCTGCCACCCTGGTGCGCTAAGATTCATAACTGGCTATTACTACCATACCCACCACTGCACCCTGTATTCACTGGTTAACTGGTCACCATCAACTTCACGCAGACTCTTCCACTGGTACATTTTCATCTTTAAATCACTTCTTTGTCTGTTGCCTTCATACATCTCCTCCTACATGTCTCTGTGTGTGTGCAGCTACAGCGTGCGCTCTCAGGACATCATTACCTGCAGTGTCCCCTCAGTGAGGACTGAACTAGTCAAAAGGTATTTCTTCTACTTTGCTCCTGTTTCCTGGAATAACTTGCAAAAAGGCCTGAAGTTCTTGACTGTGTCCTCTCTAAGGGGCTTCAAAAGTTCCTGGGAAAAACCAATGCAGACATGTTCCTGTTTGAACTATTTTACATTGCTTTAAAATCTAGCTGTTCTTGTTTCTTTTTTTAATACCATTTTCTTTCATTTGCTCTTCTCAGTTTGAATGCTTTCTTTTATGATTGTCTAGGGTTGACTTTGTTGTCTTCTGTTATCATCAGTCTTTGTTAAAATCAGGTCTTTCTTGTAAATGTGTCCCCGAGGCTCAGTGAGATTAACCTGCAGCGATAAAGGTTGAATGAAAGAAGAAAAATGACCCAGACCCACCTGAATTGTGTCCTAGGTGTCTTCATCTTGTCTCAAGAGCTCTAAAGCTGTATTTTGTCAACTACAAGGGAGCTCTCTGACAGAAATCATCTGAGGAAGTAGTCCGGCTATCATTAATAATGATTATTTAAAAAACTGATTAAATCTGCCTATCTTCATTTCAAACATGTACTACAGCAGATTAAATTATACACGTGAGGGCGGGCGGCTGCCAATATAGGCCGAGGTGGGCAACAAAATAATGAGCAAGCCAAACACACAAAAATAGACTGACCTGTCAACATGCAGCCGCGCAGCTCGTTGGTCACTAAATTTAGGATTTGAGGCAGACTGCAAAAAATATATGTAATAAAAAACTTCACCTAATTGCTTGCAGGATTTTTATTTCATTTTTTTATTTTTTATTTTTTGGGCATTTTGTGTCACCAACCAGTCTCGCAACATTCACTCCCTCAATGAAATACCACTTTAAGTTTGCCAGGCCGTTTTTGTTCTTATTTCAGTGCATCTATTAAACTCATGTTACACATTTTTCAATCAAATTGGAGCCAAAAAAAATAAAAAAAATTATCTACCTGTCAAAGATTTACATAAATACAGTATAATTGCAAAGAAGGGGAGGGGCCTAGAAATAAATGGATGAATTTGATTAAAACCCCAAAATGTTTTTTTCTGTACTTTCTTGTTTTCTGTTAAATTCTTGTCGAAACTGGAAATTCTCATTACAATAAAATAAAATAAATAGATAAATAAAACACAGATAGACTAAACATTTTTAAGTTGTAAAAAAAGTTGTAATAAACTATGTTATATGAAATGTGAGAAATAAGTTGTGTTGGATTATTGTGTTTGTGACTCTTTTGTTGTTTGTTTGTTTACTTGTTTTGTTACTATTTAAATATTGACATTATTGTTCAGTCCTGGATGAGAGTAAGTTTAGTTAAAATCTACTTGTCAAAAACTGTGTTTCATTGTGGTAGAGAGAAATTCAACAGAAAACATTTTTTTTTTTTATATCCAGAGTTGTGTAGACTGGGACAAAATCTTGCTTCATAAAATATTAATGAAAAGACATATAAACCACTATGGAGAAAACTTACAACCAGTTTTTGAATTGGGTTTGTTGTACATCAGTCAACAATTCATATTTCTTTGTGTAAAAATAAATACCTCCTCACCGTAATGTGCTTTAAAAACAAAAACAAGAATGTCCTTCATACTTGGACCACAGCGTACTGAGCAATAGTCCCATTAAAGCCAACAAAGTAAGAACTGTAATAAAATAGGAATCTTTGTCATGGATACTGCGCCCTCTTTTGCCACATTATTTTATTTTCCCTTTTCCATTTATTTTCTTTAAATGATCTCTGGCATAAGGACAGTCTGGAAATATGGCCAAACCAGATGTGTGCAGATGCTGCGTCAATCCAATACCCCTAAAACTCCTCTTGGGCAATTTGGAAGTGCAGGAGGGCAAATAGTGAAGTCAAAGATTCCTCTTCCCCCCCCCCCTTTTTTTTGTCATAAATCATGTTTGGCAACGTGGAATAAGCTACTTCTAGAGACATGGCTACGGGCGTATTACCCACTGCCATTCATCACCTCAGAGAAACTTCAAAAAATAAAATAAAAAATAGAGAAAATAAAACAAAAAAAAAAAGTCATTACAAGTTACACATGTAACCTCTGAACCACCAATATTTGCAAAAATGCACTTCTCTTTTGGAGAGCAGATGATGCTTTCCACCTGTGCAATCATTCCTTTTCATTGCCTGCGTGGCCTTTTGGAGAATTTCAACAAACTTATTTGTCTTCATTCATGCACAGGGATGGATATAAAGTAATGATGAAATTTAGATGCAAACAAAAAAAAATAATTGTCACAAACCATTTTTTTTCTCCACACGTTAATTTCTAGCAGATTGCAAAAGGAAATATACTGCAAAAAATATACTTTTTAAATCATTTGCTTTATGAACTAAATCAGCTTTTATGTTCAGTCAGATCTAAACATGTTTTGTTCCTGTATGGCCAGTCAAAAGATGGATACTAAACTGGGAGACATTTCATGAACTGTTCTGTGCAGTATACAGAATACACCAGGATGGGTGACAGGCTCTACAACCTGAAGCTTGAACATCACTGCTGCTTTTCATTTTCCTCTAAGAGATCTGACGGCCATGACAGTAATGGCACTGATGAGAGCCAGAATAAACAGACGGCGGGAGACAAGATGGAGAGGAAGATGAATGTGTCTGAAAGACAAAAATTCTTGGCAGTTCTGATTCTAGAGTAAGTCTGGATTTCATTGTTGGGTCTTCTGTGCTTCAATGAGTAAAGACATCCATTGTGGATGTAAATAAATTAACACCTCGGATCAGTTTTATAAACGACATGGATCGCAGGCCTTTAGCCAAACTTCTCATTTATTATATTTAAAACATTTTCATGCGTCTTTTCTTTTCTTTGTTCATTTTTATTCAATCATGATGAGTTTTCCTGCCAGTTTCTGTGTGCCCCATATCTGTACTCATTGTTTGAGTCATGTTTTATAACTGTTCTGTTTTTGTCTGTATGTTATTTGTTTGCTTCATCATTTTAAGAAAAAGCAGAAACGTGTTCACCTCAATTTAGTGAAAATGGATTTATTTCTCCTTTACATTCACTGAGCAAACTACTGTACTGTATACAGTATTGGTTTCCAACTACAGTACTGTATTTTTCAGACTATAAGGCCCACCGGATTATAAGGCGCAATGTCAATGAACGGGTCGTCTCCATACATAAGACACACTGGATTATAAGGCGCATTAAGCGAAATTAAAGCATTTTGAAAGATTTTTTGAGCACCGTGTACCACATAAAATCGGTTTGAGGTCAGAAATAACAACCAGAATTAATACATAAGGCTCACCGGATTATAAGGCTCATTGTCGATTTTTGAAAAAAAATAAAAAATACATAAATAAAAATGGATTTAAACACTTTATAGTCTGAAAAATACAGTAGATCCACAGCAGAAAGTTAAACAATGCATGACCAAAGACAAAGTCCACTATTTATTTCAATGATATTTCCTCAGGATTTTTTCAGTTATTGAGACAGATATTTTGATCTGAAAATGTCTTTTAACTTGTCTTCCAAGGGTAATAAAGTTGTAGCTTGTACAAATGAAAATAAAAGACAGAATAAAAGTTTAAAACATCTCATTCCTCTGAGTTACCGTTCTTGACCTCACTGAGGACTTCCTCTTTAATCTGCATTAAAACTGTGAAATATAGACAGAGTTGTGGAGACAAACGCTCTTGCATTTGTCTCTGTGCAGCAGTATGAAAATTTACAGTTTGCATTAATATTAATGCATCATTATCAGCTGTCTGGTTTCATAAATAAGTACAGCCGTGTCAGGTGTGGCGTAGATCACTCAGATGGGGCACACTTTGCACAAGCACACTTAAAAGAGCTTTGCAAATTTAATTGGGAAAATAGCAAATCAGGAAGTCAGCCATATAACTCATTGTCACATTTAATCAATAAACTTTCTAAATCAACTCATTTATTTTAGGAACGATCCTGTATAGATCAGGTGAGCGATTAAACAATTAGCATATATTTAGCAATTAGTTAATCTAGCCATTAATCACGCCATCACTGCTCAAGTCTGAAGCCAGCGATTTTGGGATCAGACGTGCAGGCTGCTGTTGGAGCCGTACATCATGCCTGGGGAGTGCAGATTGTGACACAGTCAGATTTACTGTGCTAAAAATCAATGCAATTAGGAGAAAGGCTGGAAGCTGCGTGGTCTTTAGGAAGTATTTGACACACACATTTTTGCACAGACACAATCTTTCACTTTTTTTTAATTATTAGACAAGAAAAAGTTTGCAGCAGAAATATTAACTGTTTGGGGCTTTGCATTTATAAACATTAATTTATCTTTTTAAAACTAACTGTGACACCTTAATGTGATTACCAGAAACAAATGAGACACTAGTTTAGATTTATCTCATGACACTTTTATTAATGTTAGTGGTTATTGGAACTCATTTTACTTTATATTTCTGTAGTTTGACTACTGCTTACAGTCAAGATGAAGTTTCACATATAAGCTGTGTCTATTTATCATTAAAAGTCTAAAAGCCTGATATTACTCAGTGAGTAAGTCAGATGTCTAAGAAACCTTCTCTTATTTATTCAAATCTATTTGGCCACAATAAGAATATTGGACATTTTAAAGTAATTTTAGCAAAGCTGAAATATAGGATTATTTTTTATGTTAACATTGTAACCTACAGTACTTTATATTGTTGTTTAAAAACTTTGTAAACATGTACAGTAATCTATTGCAACATATTTGTTGTTGTGAAGGGTCTGTTTATAACACACTGGTTTAAATATGTCTTTGTGCAGAGATCTGTAGGAGTTTTGAGGTTGAACTGACAGTAAAGTCTAATATCAGGTCTTAGTTACATTTCCCCCCTAATGATTGTTTTATAATTTTTTTAAAAATGTGATTTTTTTTTTGTCCCAATATTGCTCACAAATGTTGTTAGTTTTGTCATGTTAGAAAATCTCTGCAGAGCATGGTGAAGGCTGCACAGAAGATGTTGGAGTCAGCCTCCCCACCATCACAGACATCTACACCTCCAGATGCAGGAAGAGAGCCACCTGCATCATGAAGGACCACACTCACCCAGCACACACACACTTTTACCCTGCTCCCCTCAGGAAGAAGGTTGAGGAGCATTACGTGTAGAACCACTAGACTGAGGAACAGCTTCTACCTGAGGCTGTTAGACTCATGAATATCTAACCAGAACAACCACTGAAAAAAAATCACTGTAATACCACTTTAATTGGTGGTATGTGACTTATCCATGCTGCTGATTATCCATGCTGCTGATTATCCATGCTGCTGATTATCCATGCTGCTGTATTCATTTGTACCCATCTGCTCACCACAGACTCATGTTCATGCTGATGTGTCTTAGATCTTTTTGTGTACCGTTTGGCATTTGTTTGGCATATCTCTCAGTGTATATCTCAGATCATTAAGTACAAACTGTTTCATTTTATACTTTATATTTTTGCCATTGTTTGATGTAACTGGGACCCTGTGTACATAATTTCATTCTACCTCATGTACCACATGTGATGTGAATGACAATAAAATTGACTTGAACTTGAACGTTCATTGTCTTTTTGTTGGAGAGTTGTTGTTAAGTTAAGGTAGAGTCAAGTCCTCCTTCAGACTGCTTGACTCTACCTTGTTAGATTTATCTACCTGGATTATCGAGCGTGCATTGTGTCATGTTTGTGTTTTAATGTTGTCATTTATATTCCCATGTCCTGTGACTTTCCATTCAATTCCATTTTGAAAATGGTTTTCTTTACTAGTTGAAGAGCGTTAGATTTGAGCTCTTCAGCCAGTTTTTCAGCAGTGCTCAGTTTACACCTTTAGAACTGTTGCCTCTCAGCAAGAAGGTTGCTGGATTGAATTATGGACGGGGCCTTTCTGGGTGGAGTTTGCATGTTCTCTCAATGCCACCACGTGTTTGACAGACCTACCCAGTTAGGCTGATTGGTAACTTGTGTCCCTAGGTGTGAGTGAATGTTTGTCTCGTTTGTCTCTATGTGACCCTGCGAAGGACGTGGACCCGTCCAGGGTGCCCTCTGCCTCTCGCACAGTGATGGCTGGATATGGGCACCAGTGACCCCTGTGACCCAAAAAGGAAGAAGGAGCCTGCCTTTTCTTGTTATTGGGTGTAGACGCCAGCTGGCATGTAGTATGTTTGGAACCATAGTCTGTGCAATAAGGATGTGGGGCATTAAGTCTACTCCCCTGCACATAATCATGGTGTTATGGCATTGTTGTCTCAGCATGAAATAATGAATAACAACTAAATGTGTTAATACTTCAATATATAACAGCAAGGGATGAGCTACAATTGTCAACAATATTCAGCATTAGTAAAAATTATCCGAGATGTATCGGTACTGTATTTCATTTATTTTAACAAGGGCAATGTTCTGTTTGTTTACATTGAGGGGGCAGGATGTAAAACTTGCACAAGGACCAGCCAATAGGGAAGCTGGTCCCATTGCAGCTTCAACTTCAGGGTCTATCTAGCAAACTGTCTCATGAGCCACTGAACAAACTTTAATGAATCGCTCACTGATTAATTTTTAGAGACAATCTCGTTCAAATGGTCATCCCAGCAAACACAAAAAATGACCATAACTCAGTCAAGCTAAAATGTACATATACCAGTATATTCACACTTGAAGTCCAACATCTTTGTTTAAAGCTTCAGTAAGTCATGCAGCAGTTGCATACATCCTTTGAAGGGACCCACCTTGTGCTACGTTATTTTTGCTATCAAAGGAGAAATAGTCTTCTCTAAGCACATCATGACTTGTGCTTCATGAATCAGAAAACAAAATTAGATTTGACAATTAAAATAACCGTTTGAAAAGTCTGATCTTAATTTTTAATGTTTGGTTTTACCATCAGTGTGAGATCTTGAGAATTAGTCAGTAACGCTACCAATTTCTGACAAAGGAAATATAAAAAAGTTTGAACACTCCTAAGAGCTAAAGACACTAAGAAACTTCTGGCACATACTAGAAGATATTCTCCACAGTACATGTGCTGCTATAGGAGTCAGGTGCGCACATCAAACATATTTCAGTATTTAGCCTCACATCTACGCTGCAGCAAAAAGAAAAGGCGAGATCAACTTTGAAGTGGTATGGACAAGCTGCCCTCAAAATCAGGAAGCAGGAAGGTTGAGTCTGGGCCTTTGTGTTGTTGATTGTCTCATCTGTCTCATCGAAGTCAGCAGGATGTGACAGCCGCCGTCTCCGTGTTACCTGCTGACCACTGGGCTTGGCATCCTCTCCACTCACCTGCCCCATCACCTCCTCCACCGTACGTATCTCTGCTCTCGCTCTGTTCTCGCCTCAAAGTCTCTGCAGCAGGAATGAGGATCAACGTCTTCGTGTCAACGCGTGGTGAAAGGAGGCTAACAATTTGTGACTGCGAGCGCACAAGAAGAGTTTCCGGCTACGGTCTGCTTTTGATAACGCTCACCGTCCAACAAAGTGGCCAAACCTCCGTTCTAGATGTGAGTGACTAATCGGACTTACTTTACAAACGTCAGCTTTCAGACGGTGCTGTTGTTTTATTTGTTGAAGCTTGCCTTAAAAAGTGCAAACCAGTGAAATATTATCCAGGAAACACTGGTCTAGGCTGGAAGTTGGAGCAGAAGGTGGAGTTTCATGATGAGCTGTAATTTTTATTGTCTCGTGGATTGCTTTTGAGAATCCTTACAATTACAATTTCTTCTTTTAGTACTAAGACATTCAACGTCTGTTTCATTTCAGTGTCAAAATATGTTTATTGTGTGCCACGCATGATTAGTGTTCTGCAAAAAAAAAAAAAAAACTATATGGTGGAAGAGTTTACTTTGTCAAAAACATATATTTGTCAGCTGAGTTTACGGTCTTTATGATTTTTATCCGCATGTGGTCCATCAATTTTGACAAAACCTGCAGCAGAAGGCACCTGCTGAGTACGTATTATCAATCCAGCATTTCAGGAACAACAGAATTATGTTTAGGATCTGAGCGATATTTAATCTTCGAGTTAAAAACATAGCTGTAAAAATGAGGTGTCACATCCCACTTCTTAAGATTTCAGGTTCTGATTTTTTTTTAAATCTCCTTTATGTTTCTTCTTCATGTATTTCCTTACAGTTCCTCTTTCTTCTCTGCTCATCACAGTCCTGATCCGAGACTTGAAGCTGCAACAGAATCTGGCTCGTCGGGGGGATAACAGATGAGCGCAGATGAGCAGTGTCAGGTAAAGTGCTGTGAAAGACATTTAATGTGTTTTATATCAGAGTGTCTGAATTGTCCAGGAACACTTGAATCACTCAGTGTCAACCAAATGCGGCGTAATGAGACTCGCCTCCTCTCATCTGAAGACACATGTCTCTCTGCTGTCACTCAGGCTAACGGAGGGAAAAAGGCTTTTCAAGCCTTGTGAAGCACACAGGACTGTATAATAGAACTTCCTTGTGCAACCAGGAATTACTCTTGTGGGACGACGAGCCCCCCGGAGAGAGGGCAGAGGTCACACTCTGGAGTTCATCCAAACATCTACAGTTCAGGAGCCAAGAATAGTAAAGAGCAATGAGTTTGATGAGGACACCTGTTTTCATGTTGTTGGCAATATAACATTTATAATTCTCAAAATGATCCAAAATTCTCATTTAAATGTGACTGAAGATTAAAGAAAAAGTTCAGAAATTTTAAAGTGGGATTGTTATGAACACAATATTGTACCTGTTGACGACAGCACTTTGAACGACTTCAATTTAGAAAGATGGACGTTAGTTATTAGAAGTTAGTTCAGATCAGATAGATGAGCTAGTGGCAGCCCAAATGATGCCAAGACCAAAGTAGATTGCTCTCATCTCAACTTCATTCTCAAAATCTTCATTACACTTTATACAATGAGCGTTTATAAACCAGAAGCCATGCAACTTCCCATCATTATTCTAGCAGGAATACTTTAGTCCCTTGTTTATTGCAGGGGCTACATTCTGGACCCCCTCACAATAAGTGAAAATCTGCATAGTAGAAATAGATGTATGAGTTAAAATACCAAAGCAGTTCAGTCAACTAATAAATTCACATCAACTAAACTAAAGCAATGTTTACTTAGCAAGAGTTTAATAATCAAGATAACTTGATAATGTTCATTCAGTCAACTTGACTTTTTACTCACCAGCTCTACAGAACACAGCAGCTCGGTTTGGGTCCGGCTCAGTTCTGGTTCGGCAGACAAACCCAGCCCTGGTCTGGTTCTGGTCCGGTTTTGAATGGGTCTCTGCATCCACTGAGCGCCAAAATCGCTACGATTACTGTAAGGACCAAACTTTTTCAGTTCGGATCAAAACTTTCACTCCACTTCAGCAGGAAGTAACTTTGCCTTCTGGGTAGTGTGGTCCTTTAGACTGGCAATACAGTGTAGGCTTATTGAGAGAAAACTACAAAATGGTGGTGCCTTTTTTTGTGTGTGTTTGTACAATCTTACTTTGAAAAACCACGAAAGAGTGAGTCCGCACAAGTCGAACTGCAAATAACCACATATTCGACTAATCATTCATTCATTCAACCTTTATTTATTCAGGTTAGTCTCACTGAGCCTCAAGGACTCATTTACAGGAGAGAGCTGTTTTAAACAACTCACACAGATGACAACAGTAGACAATCATAATAATAAACAGAAGAAAATTATATTAAAAAAAGAAACTAAAACAGCTACATTATAAAGCAATATAAAATGCGAAAAACGGGAACATGTCTGAAAATGCACCATTTTGTCTCGTCTCAGATCCATCTCAAAATGCATTCAGTTGTAGTGTTATCAGTCTATCTGCACAAAATTCACCAAGCAATAAATGTCAGTTCAGATCTGTTTTCTTGAATTTGTATTTTTTATTTATTTATTTTTCACTTGACTTTGATTTTTTTAAATAACTATTCTAGTAAATAACTATGTAATATGTTTTAGATTGTTTTAAAAGGCCTTGGTCTTGCTCAAACTAGCCTTTAGCCTGTCTGCTGAGTCAGAATTAACTCTGTTTCTCCTAGTCAAGTTCACTTCTAGAGTCATAAACAAGATTATAACTGTTACTTTACACAAAACTCCTCTTCAAAAGATTTGGACTTTCTCCTAAAGATGTTGGAACCTGAATATTAGTCTTGGTAACAAACTCCCCAGAGTTTCTTTGCCAGTGGTTTTAGTTGCAGTTCTTTCATGACTCCACCAGTCAGTCCTGACAGGAGATGATCTGTCCCCCCATCCACCCCCACTCCCATTTCTTAATGTCTATTTAAAATGTTTTCATTTTTTCAGTTGTTGCCAACACAAACTTCTGCAAAGATCACATCTAGTGGTGTCTGAAACGATTTCTGGAGACCTGAGAGGGTTGATGTTGGTGATGGTGGGTGCGGTGTAGCACCGCTTAACGTCATGCACCCCTCAGCCTTTTTAGTATGACACAACGGGAAAAGAATGCACTCTGAGCGGAGAGGAGTCTCTAATTATCCCCACCTGTGCCCGGCTGCAGTGGGAGGGTCAAGATGAAGCCATTAGCTGTCTCTCCACCGACAACATCAAGAGTTTATATACATCTGTGTCTTATTTTCTTTTCTGGCACAATAAGTCCAGTAAGTTAAGCAGGCATGACCGGACTTGGCAAGTTCCAAGGACTTTGGCAAAGTTAAACAAGGAGGAAGCGGTGAGACGCAGAGAGGGGGATGAGCTGGCATCCGCTCCATGTTTGCTTTCTCCCCTGTTACTTGAGTCGAGTGCGTTGCCTGGAGAGGTCCAGCTTTGGTGAAAACAATTCACAAAATGCCCCCTAAAATCAGACAGAGTGGAAGAAAGTTGCAGGGAGAAGGTTTTGGATCAAACAGGTTTAAGCTGTGCATATACAGGTAGTCCTTGACTTACGGCGGTCTCTACTTACGGCGCTCCGTACTTACGGCGCCGCCCCCAGTGACGTCATCGCGCCATACGTTGCCTTTTTTATGCAGCATTTTA
>JARVGV010001587.1:26383831-26394250 GCA_031762435.1 Hypsolebias longignatus | reverse complement strand
GTTCCGACCTACGGCAAAATCGACCTACAAACGGTCCTTAGGTCCGGAACCCGTTCGTAAGTCGAGGACTACCTGTAAATATTTATTGAATGCACTTTTAACAAAAGCTGATATAAACAGTTACTGTTAAACATTAGTCTTAATCAGCAACAGTTTTTATATTAACCTCTAAAAACTCAAACGATACAGACCAACAGATTAATGATCAGGGTTTATAAAAGAGAAGTGAAACATTACAGTAAAATTTTAACTGGTGTATTATTCGACCAGGCACGTTGTCATGTTTCTCTTTTTTAAAGGGTGGTGTTTCAATAATCTGGGCCAGTTTAAAACAAACAAGGGAAAAAAGAGATATAATGTATTTTCTCTGGAAGCACTGATTCTAATGTCACTATTTTTAGGTGTTTCTAAGAGGTGCTCACATAACAGCCCTGTGCAGAGCACTACTCTATAAAACATGTTACCTCTCCTTTCAGGGAATCTTTGCTGGGCGATGAGGAAGGTCCTAAGACGAAGGCCCCCGCAGGGTCGCGCTCTTCTACTGCCACCCGTCTGTTAAGGCCAGGGTCACTTGTGGGCCGGCGCCCAGGGCACACAATTTCAGAGCTGCGACTGCGCACTAGCCTGTCAGGGAAGGAGTGACGCTGCTTTGTGTGTTCCAGCTCACTCTGGATCAAGCTGTGTGGTGTGAAAAGTGAGTGGCGCGTCTCAGGCCCCAGGGCACTGGCTTCAGGGATGGGTGGATCGGGGGGAGGGTGATTAGGCCTGGGATAGTGCACTTTGGGTCTAACTATTGTCCCAGTGGAGGAACCTGAAGTAATAAGAGCAAAAAAAAAAAAAAAAATCAAGGGTAGGGGTGAGAAAATGTTTACTAGCTCACTGCAGGAGAACAGTTTAAATAGATTTTAAACAATTAAATACAGTTGTTTTATACCAAAATGTCCCGCCACGTTCTAAAAAGCAACAATCAGCAGAAAAAAGCTCCTCAAGAAAAGAGAATAAAGTTAAAGAGATGTTGGAGGGAGATGAGCCCTAGGTGTAGGTAGGCCACCTGTTCCAAGGGTAGACTCTCTCCTGAACTGCTTCCAATGGCAGCCTTGTGCCATGTGCACAGTGGGATGGGGGACGGTGCCAAAGAGCCTGAGGTGAGGTCTCTCAACCTGTCATCCCTTCACCTTGCCATAGACAAACGGCCACTACCACTCCTCTAATATGTGCATTTGCTACAAACAAAACGCGCAGCAGCAGAATGAAAGACTGAAATATTTCTGGGCTGCTACATTAGGAGAATGAAGAGATATTTCACTTGAACCGCTAACAGTTTATGTCTTCAAGTCAGAGTAAAGCGTAGTGGAAATCATTTGGTTGATTCTGTACAGCTCAAGCTGCTCGATGACTCCATGACATTAAGACATAATGGTAGTCATTTCTATCTCTCGTTGGATGTGAAACACAGTGAGACTGCAAATTACCTTCACCAGAGGAGAGAGGATCAAACATGGCCAGTAAGGATTCAGCCTGTGAAGGTGGAGATGTCAGATTGTGGGTGCCTGCAGAAATACAAAAAAGAATGAAGCTATTTATAATGTTTACTAAACCAAAATAAACAAAAATGCATACAGCACGTTAAAACATGAAGTACATGATTAGGTAGAATGAACAACCAGGTGGCTCTCAATGAGAAGAATTTTATTTTTCCTTTAGTAAAAACTTTGAGACAAGAATTTGGGGAACAAAGTAGTGATTTAGTTCTGTGGCAGTTGTCAAAGCGACTGCAACATTTGGCTTGAACTAACGTGGGTTTAACCAGATGAGGGAAGTGGAACTGTCCTACCGTGGCTTGACTCCTCCCCGTCTGGACTGGTCACAGAGTCCTTCCCACCAAAATCTGAACTGCACTCTGACCGCAGGTCCTCGATCTTATTAGGGATGTCTTCGGACGTTGCACTGATACCTGTGGCACACACACGGTTATGCAGACATTAGGAACAAAATAGACTCAATATCACCTCTGGAGAGAGATGCTTCAACTTGACAGCAGTCAACAAAATAAAATAAAACTGCTTGTTCAGTGGTTTTGGAACAAAAGAGGATATTTTTCTCTTTAGACTATGTTGTATGGTCTCTCTCAGGTGGGAACCCAGTGGGAACTTTAAAATGGTAGCGTAAGCTCCCATGGGTTGAGAGAGACACAGATGAGAATGATCATCAGGAGCAGACTATCCATCGGCCGGATCCTGTGGGACTTTCTCCCCGTGAGCAGAGCCAGGAATGTCACCGCTGGCTTTTTAATCTACGGAACTGCTTCACACGCATCAACACTGCATGTCCACCTGAGCCCACGGACAAGACAACCAGCATTAACCTCGGTGTCATTCAGAGAAATTTACACCGGTGCCACCATGCAGGTTAACAACCCTCCCAGAAAAATGAGCACTCTACACAAAAAAAAAAAAGGAAAATGAGTAGCAAAGTTGGCTGGTTGCTTTTTTAACCTGAATATAGTGAGACAGTTTAAATAATGACTTTCTAAAAGACACAAAGGACTACAGAGTCAAACACAAACAGGGCAGATAACTTCACAAAGAAAAAGAAACAAAGCAGAAGTTGTTTTGGTAAGATATGAATGGGGACTTGTTTCAAGTCATACCTGAGACAACGCTGAGGCCGGGTGTGCTGGGTCTGGAGCTGACTTCTCTGACCTCTGTGTCATCTGATGTACTGCCAACCCCAGAACAGCTCTCCAGCTCCTGAAGACGCTCCTCCTGCTTCAGGTCCGGGGCTTCTACAGAACAAAAAGAAAAGACAAAATCCCTACAAAGTGAGGCAACAAAGTGTCGTGTTAAGAGAACCAATCAAAGCCCATCGTGCTTATTTTATTTTGCTGCAGAGGATTATTTCAATTCAACCTCTTCTTTTATTATTGGAGAAAAAGACATATACCACATATATAAAAAATATACACCAAGTGTTCATAATCATGCCTCATAACTGCCAATCCAAAGGATAAAGCTATAATATCAGACTCTTTGGCTACCCGATGGAGCTGCTGGGCCGAACCCAGAGGCTTCGTTCATACAGCAGCACTCATTTGCATGCTCGTTAGTAATAATGTGTGGCTGAAGTGCTCTTCAGAGAGTAGTTTTCTGCTGCCTGGCCATGAAACAAGCACTCCACGTAAAGAAAGCTTGGGATCGTGCCGTTATTGAGCAGAACAAGGCGAGCAAACGGAACAAAAAGCAATCAAGACATTCATGCATGTCATTTCTTTTTACTCCACATATTGAAATAAAGCACTGCTTTAATTAACATAGGACCAACTCAAAGAAGTTCTATATTGATTTTCACAAATAACTTATTTTCAAACCAGGAAGTCAAGCAAAAAAAAATAAATAAATAAAAAAAAAATTAAAAAAAAAAAAAAACCTCAAACACAGTTGAAGGGAATTTGTAAATTTCAAAGAAAAGCTTTTGCAGAAAATGCACCACACCTGATGAAACATGATGCTCTGGGTAATTACTGGAGTTATAAAAAATATTGTGCCTATGAATCACAAAGCAGCACAATGTTAAGCCTTCTCAGATAAAGAACTGACACTATATAAGATGACAGCAAACTGAGGACAGCTGCTGTCCTTGTGCTTCCCTCCCGCTGCTCTGTCACAGGTGCAAACACACCTGGTGGTCCCTCCAAGGAAACCCTTAGCTGCTTTTTACTGGCGCGGGCAGATTTGCCCTGAAAGACAGGCAAGTGCACACAAATATGATGACAGATGCATGCACGTGCTTCTGGTGTGGAATGCAGCACCATCACACCTGGTGTCCCATCCCCCCACTACAGTGAAGAAACAAACATGCTTAAACATGTGCGTTTAAACACACGTCTGAGGCTGTCGTGCTGCTGAAGCACAATAAATGATACAATAACCAAAGCAAAGTGTGTGTGCTGCAGCAGAATAAACCTGCTGGCCCACCTGAGTCACTGGGAAGAACTTCCACACTCCAGGCTTCGCTCGTGGTCTCTGAGATGGTGGATCCGTAGGGGTCCAGCAGAACTGAGCCGGAGCCAGGAAGACACAGCAGGCTGCCGAGCATGCTTTCTGCAGCTGCCCCTGAGATCAGAAGACAGAAAGAGGCAGAGTTTACATCCTCTAGAAAAGGAGTGTTCAACCAGCAATAAGGCAACTACAGTCACAACCAGTTCATGGCTCTGATAAAACATTACACATTAAAGCAACAAGTAAGATTGACGTTTTTGATTTTTTTTTTTCTACTAGCAGATTTATAGTTCTGTAGACTGTCTTGTTACAAATTTGAAACATTTTTAACTCTTTTAGATCAGTTGATAAAATAGAATTAAGAGGAGAGCAACTAATTTTCTAAATAAAAAAACTTAAATTAAGTAAATAATGGGCATTTTTACTGAATGACTGCAATAAACAACTGTTCAGTCACTCACAATACCCAATTTGATAATAAATAAATAAATAAATAAATTAGGGATGCACGATATCCGATTTTTGGCCGATATCCGATATGTTAAAACTTATTTGGCTGATAACAGATACCAATATTTTTTTCTCCTAGGCCTACTTTTCATTCAACCTTTCTTTATACAGGTTACTCCCATTGAGCCTCGGGAACTCATTTACAAGAGAGACCTGGACCTAGACCTACTAGACTACACAGCTTTATCTGCTGTAGAATTACAATACTAAATTATTCTGCATGGTCTTTATCAAGTTGGCCTGCTACCAAATGTAATGTCAAAAAGGGGACTGAAAATAATGTAAGATTACATAAATATAATATATATATTAAAAAAACCAGCACCTTTTATTTCGGTGAGTTATTTTGATGGAATGACCGATGTCTGATATTTAACTTTATCGTTAATATCGGCCGATACCGATACCATGCCGATAATATTGTGCAGCATCCCTAAAATAAATACAGTATTAAAAATCAACTTGCTCCATCACACTGTCCCTTCAGGTACAACTTCTGAACAACAGAAATGGTCAGAGGTACCGGTAAGCAAAAGCATAATCCGCTGAGCCGTGTGAGCGGGTTCTGAATCAAATATAGCAACTTCTACACACTGACACATTAGGAGGTCACATGCATTACATACTGGGACCCACAGGCCTAACCACCACTGTGCCAGAGGTCAGAGGTTAATGGTAACATCTCATCCCTCACCGCTCTTCAGGGCCATGACTTTGAGCTGTTGATTAACCGTAGCATAATGCACAACCAAATTACTGCTTTGTCCATCCTCCTACAGACGTCAGTTTCTTGTCCCTCCATCTCCATTTGGGAAGTGGTGACTTAACAAGGCGGAAAAATGCAAAGGAGAGGAAACAGAGCAAGCAGGTGTGAGTGGGAGTCAGTGTCCAGGGCTCGTGACCAAAAAGTCAACCTGCAGTGGCTGTACTCCCTGCTACATATTGTTTCCACATCATGGCACACACACACCATGAGAACATAAACATGCCAGCACCCAGGCAACAGTCTGAGCTGCTTTTGGCAGGGGCAGGACTTTCATTGACAGTGGGAGAGCTCCATCCCACCGTCCATGTTTACAGTCCTCAAGGTAGGGGCACAGAGAACTTGTCTTTCAGGTGGATGATTAAATGAGTGGCACAACAAGAAGTGAAACAATTAGAATTTCTGCCTCATTATCATGGTAATCTTATCAGAGGGATAATGAGGTATTAATGGATATTTAATGTGCATCTCATAAACCAATCCCTTGGAGAAAACACATAAGGAAATCGCTGTAAATTCACTTAATGATGGAAAAGTCCCCCAACGCCATATTCCGAAGAATGAAAAATGGTGGATGCAAATGAGAAGGAACCAAGGTCAATAAGACTGCAGGGACAGAGTGAATGTCAGCAAAAAGAGAGGGATAAGTAGGGAACAACACACCAACAAAAACTATGGGAAATACAGAGACTCAAATTCAGTCTGTGGCTAGGTTCACAGTAGAGGAACCTGTTAAGGTTTCTACTGGTTTTATCTGCCCAGTTTTGTCTAAACAGAGTGATGAGCCTCATACTCCACATTACACTGAAGACGTTCATGTAACAGATCAGCTATGACTGATGCTAAGATTGGCCTGACATCTTTAATGTTCAATTTACAGAAGCACCTGATACATGAAAGGACAACGGATGTTAAGGAAAATGTATCAAACAATTTTGGTTAAATAAAAACACAATTTCTGCAAAAGTTTTGTCATCCATCCATCTATCTAAATGAAATGCAAACACATTATACAATGTTTTCTTTAAAGACAAATTATGACTTGTATACAGTATTAAAATTGATTTTGCAATTACGTACATCAAATTGTGGACTATATCATTCTTGTGCTCAAAAGTAAGTGCAAACAGACTCAGTTTATTTTCCAAATCCATTCTCTGCATCCAATATTTTTAATTTGTATTTCCATTGCAAAGGCTAGAAAAAAGACGGTGCCTTCTGATGCCATTTCACTCAAAAACCACAAGGTGATGACATTTCACAACATCTCTAAACAGACGTCTCTGTAGAGAAAATAAATGGGCTGAGTATGTTCATTAATTTGCTTCTGTTAAATAAATATAACAAAAAAAAAGTGTTGCACCTGCTATTTCTTGCAGTCGATCATCATCCATATTTGGGTCAAAGTCACTGCCAAGCACATCAGTGCTCCAGGTTTCACTGACCGTCTCAGAGATGTCACGGTCATCTGTCAGACCCATCATATCCCTGATCTCAAACTTGCGCAGTTTGTCATCCAGGTTGTCCTGTGTGGTAGCTGAAGGAGACGTACGATTATGAACAAAGTAGGACTTAGACCTGCTCATTTTCATCTCTAATCTTTTGGTCTTATTGTTTTTTTTTAGACTTTTTTTTTTTTTACATGCATGATTCCAACTGAATAATTGAGCAACATGCAAAGATGCAAGTGATACCATGTTCGTGCTCCAGAAGCTGCAGAGCTTCTGCCCCGTTGTTTTCAGATGGTTCTGCTCCAAGCTCAGAAACAGATTCCCGATCCAGGTCGAGAGAGGACACAGAGTTAGAACGATTGGATGGTCCTTAGGTGGGTGAACAAAAAACAAACAAGCAAAGTTAAGTCAGAAAATTACTTTAGTATCACTTTTTATTTATTTTCTCCACTTTGCATAAAACATAAGCAGAAATAATAAAATACCTTTGATATTACTCTGAAAAATAAACAATTGCAACAAACTGTTTAGCAAAGTTTTAATCAGTCACCAGAAGACAGACTGACCCTCAGAGATTCCTTCCAAGTTGTCACTGCACAGCGAGAAGCGCAAGGTTTTGTCTGGTTTACCGTGCATCTTAGTATCATCAGCAGGACCGTCCCCCGAGGCCCCATCACCCAGATGCAAGTTCAAAACCTACAAAGCAGCAAAGAGAGAAAAGATCTGATTATATCCGTGTGAACCTTGCTCCAACATGAGTCATTCCTGCTACAGGCATCATCTTATTTAATGACATCATTAAATAACTCAATCTGGATCAGTGGGTGAGATTTCTATAAAATTCAAGTTACTTTTTTTTTTTTTTTAAATCTTATTTTGTTTTTTTAAAGGCATAATACTCTCAGGTGCATACAAAGAACAATTAAACTCATAACAGAATCTAAAGTGGCTTTCTCTTTTCCAGTGGCAGGACATAATACTGCACTGAATTTATCCCATCATCTTCCTGGCAAATGAGGACATTAATTCAAGTCACATTACCTCATTCTCTGACATCATCCCAGGGACAGTCTGAGGGCCGGTTCCTAGTGAAATTACGAGCACCTCCTCTGGCATCAGCTCCTGTAGTGACTCCTGGGAGTTGGCCTCTGCCTCCCCCTCCTGGGCTATGTTGGTACGACTGCGGCTCCGAGCAGCTGCTGGTTGGTGGGTTGTGGGGAATGTGACAGAAACAAGTGTGATTTTTCACTCACAAACCGTGCTCCACTAAAAATTTACTTTAAAATAACAAGAAAACAACAGCTTTAAAAAAAAAAGCAACCAATCTAAATAGTACAAACAAAAGTAAAGGTGTATTTCTGTGTGTTAGACCAAAGCTTTGCTGGTATTTCTTATTGAAGCACAATAAAATAAAACTATGGGAGTAACTTTCTAAACTGTTTATTATGGGTACTTACTGTCAACTGAGCTTTAAAGCTGATGTGTCTTTATCATTACTGTATATAATATTATTATTGAAAAAACGTATTTTTCATCTTTAACAACATGACTTTAAATAGGTTTGTCTAATTTCCAGATGTAAGGGGTAGAGTTATGTTAGTTATAAAAACATACAAAAAAATTAAGCAGTACAGTTTTCAAGACTGAAAATGATTATCTTGTTTTTACTGTAAAAAGCATTTTATTAGTTAGGCTGCTCTAATAAATACACAAAGACTAAATGGACAGTTTTGCTTATCCAATGTCCAAAAAAATAAGAAAAGCTAACACAATAAATGAGCATTCTTTTTAGGCATAACTGCTTTATATTACTATAGTTTTCGCAAAATAACATAAAATGTGGAAATTTTTAAGATAAAAAGGTTGATGTTGAGGTTAGAAAACAAGGATTAAGCCAACAAAACAGTATATTTGAGCAGCACAATTATTTTGTGTGGCTATAAATGACAAAGGATAGACTATTACTGAATTACAATCAAAGGAAGTGCAGCGGCTATAAAAGCTACCTGAGGTTATTGAATCACACAGAGTGTATAACACCCTGGATTGTGTTTTCTTCTCACAAAGAGTGTTTTCATAAACATTGGGCACATTAAGTTATGCCATCACTTTGATTAAGACGACAGACAAAATAACATTTTATTTGTTAACTATTCCAGTGTTGCTGATTGTTGCATTTTACCAATTACTTATATTACTGTAATGTGAACTGTGTCCTAAGGAGCCAGTCTGAAATAACTACAGGTATAATCTTCTCAACTGACACTGTAAGTGATTTAAAGTACATGGCAGTAGGGTTGTGTACTAAACTCTTTAGCACCAACAAAAATAAAAAGTAAAGAAAACACAGAATAAAGTTGAAGCTTTGTGCAAAACAGAGGTTTAAATAAAGCCTTCTTTAAAGAAAAACTTGAAAAATATATTTTGAATACTGCACATAATTTGCTTGAAAGTGTTTACTGAAAATGCATTTTTCTAGTACAATGAGAATTTAATTTTTTTTTTAATGGCACAGCTGGATGTCAAAACTGATTGAAATGGTAAAATGACGCAACCATAATGATAAGAGGTAAAGTTTAAGCAGACGTTCACCCACTCTACCTGGTAATGAACAGCCAATTTCTGCTGAATGAGGCAAACGAGGAAAAAACAAAATGATTGAAAACAAAGATTTTTTTTTTCCAATCAGCAAATGCTCTGTGAAAGTCAAAGCAGGCCAAGAGTGATGCTACACAACAGAAAGCATGATTACTGTGCAGTTTGGAGAGCAGACTAATGTTTAACGAGTGTAATCAAACAACTAGAGGGGCAAGACAACAGATACACGAGTTACGTTCTCTCCAGCTCTAGCGTAACTGAGCGGCTACCCACCAAAAGGGGGTACTAAAGGAATGTGAGCAGACAAAGAGGTGGCTGTGGGGTCCCAAGATGTTATAGCTGCTAAATGTTGTCCTGGTCATTCATTGGCAGCACAAAAAGGAAAGGAGAAGAGGAAGGCAGGGAGTTAGAGAAAGAATAAACAGTATATCTCAGATTTTAGAGTATTTAAAGTCTCCTATAATACTTGAAATACACATTTTTAAAGCAAGCAGAAAAGTTTACTTCTGATCAAAGAGTGCCGTTACAGCATTATTTGTCCTAAAAATGCTAATGAAGGTAAATCTATGCATCTTTTCTATCCATTCCAATTAAAAAGAGTTCATTTATATTTGGTAATTTAATTGGTTGTCATTTCTGTAATTGAACCTTAATCCAGGCCATGCTAATTATGCTCCTAACAAGCTGAGAAGTAGCTCATTAGATTTCCATAAGACAGAATTTCACCAACCATCACCACCAGCTTGTTTATTGTTTTTTATTAAGCTTAAGATAGCACTTGTATATTCTAGTTTGTATTTTAAAGTTATACTATGGAGAAATCTTTCAGCTTTTTATATTAGAAATAATTTACAAGAGGTTGCATCATATCAAGTGCACCAATCTAAAAACCAGAATGATAAGCAGAAACAGAACCTAGAGGCAGTGGAGGAGGGTACCTATGGGCAGTCTGTTCTTCTTGTTGGCAGGAGTGGTAGCTGGAGAAAGCTGGGGGGTGTTGGAGGGAGTGAGCTCAAGACTGTTGCTCTTCACGGTTCGAGACTGGGGCACATTGGCCAGCAGGGTCTCCAATGCCATGTGTTCCTCCTCTCGAAGGTGG
>JARVGV010001587.1:26343953-26355550 GCA_031762435.1 Hypsolebias longignatus | reverse complement strand
AGAAAGGCCCCCGACCCCCCCCCCCCCCCCACTCCCCCGGCTGGGATTTGGATTTGAACTGGTGCAACCTGCTCGCTGAGAAGTGGCAGCTCTACCAACTGCACCAGCATGCTGCTCGAAACAGAACATGATCACACAAAATTGTCATCAAGGATTTGCCACTTACAATATACTGTATACTTTTTCTAATATTTCATTGAGTTGATTAATTCCATGGTGCTCAAACTGTGGTACAAATACTGGTAACCCTGGTTTTCCTCAAAAAAATATTGGCTTTTTCCAAGTTCAGTCGCAAATTAATTAGTAATCATAAGCTGAACTATAATTTAAAGAAGCATAAAGAGTTGTTCAAGGAAATCACAATGGAAACTAATAAAAATAAAAATGCAAAAGACAGAATTTTTTTGAGAATACCTGTGGAAATAGTAAAAGGCAATGGTTCACCAAAGTACTAAGCAGTGCTAAAGGTGTAAAGTGATAATTTTTGTGTTTGGTTGTTGTTGGACAGAGCCAAGACTGCAGTGTATGTGGTGCTGTTTTCATCAACAAAATTATGAAACTAACATCTTAAACCACAGCTTTAACCCAGGGTTAGATGTGCTTTTTATATCTTGGTGATCTTCCTTTAATCCGTCCTTGAGTTTGATGCGAGCAATCAAAGACAAAGCATGTGTCTGATATAGGCCAATCAAGAAAAAATTGGGATCTTCAGTATTGGATCACTAACTCATTGCGGGGGGTTGGTCATGGCCACTACCTTCATTCAAGATCATGACCCAGTGTCCCTTATGACCAGGTCTGATGAAGAATGAAGAGGAGGCGGGTTTGGTTTTAGGCATTCAGGATTGTTCAGTTTGCTGTTTGTAATGACAGTCATCATGGCGGGACTTCGAGAGCTTTGGATTGTGGCACTCATACAAAGTTTAAAAACGGTTTGTAGGCTCAATCATCCAAAGTTTAAAAACCTATTTCAGATTCACTGATTCTTGTTTTTTATTCAAGCTTGTATGGCCTTGTTCCTCCCCTGGCAGCAATTGATGGAGTCTCTTTGACACCAGTGACTTTGACTGAACAACTGGTTCCCTCTTGCTGGCAGAGCTTGTCATTTTAGCCAGCCCAGCACACACATCTGCCCCAGACACTTACCTCACCACAATCTTTCTGCATTGTCAGAACTGATGATGGGGACAGCTGGCTGTGGGCCCAAAACATGTGACTGCCGCAGAAGAACTGCTTACTGAAGCACTCTCCCTGCAGATGGAAATCACTTCAGACAAATGCTGCTGATCAGGCTGAAGATGGTAATGATTCTCTCATTCAACAGAAACTCTTATTGTCATAGGAAATACACCTCTGCTGTAGAACAGTGGATGATGACATGTTTTGTTCTTTTTTTAATGATGACTCTTCCACACTTGTTACAAAACACTTAAAGAAACCATATCTGCGGCGCATCACGTGGGGTGTGAGATATTATTCAGTGGATTTCACATTATGTCTTCAGTATCTCTGAGAGTGCAATCTATCTGAGCGTGGTACATTGGCATCAGCTTGTGTCAGCTGTTGGTTAGCAGTGTCTGTCAGCTGGCTGCCAGCAGGTGTCTCAGAGAGTCTGTGTGGAGAGAAAATCAATGGTGCTTTGTCGCAAGAAAACCCTGTGATGAGGATCAATCAGGCTTTGACACCACAAAGTAACAAGACTAAAGCAGAGTAGTGCTTCACACTGCCTTCACTGCTAAAACAAGCTTTTATGCTGCTCAGTGAGCATCCCTCCATTCTTTGGCTTTCTCTCATTAAGTCTATGTTAGATTTTGAGTCACAACATTGCATCCTGGTTTCTTATTCCCTAAAGTGAGGATTATATAAAACATGTGGGAATGCACATATAGTCAGCACATATACCTACAACGTCTGGCTCAGAATAGCCAAGGACTGTTATAAGTTGCATGGATGAAACAAGAAAAACACATTTGACAGAGATGGAAATGCAAACAAACCCAGCTTCACTTTCCCACAAGGGATTCCCAGGGAAGCCAGAGATACACATCTATAGCTCTTGTAGCACTGAATATTTCAACCAGCCAGAACCAGACCCTTCTCGATGATGTTAGTTCTTTCAGATTCCACTCAGGAGGTTTTGATCTGGTGGACTCTGACTCAGAAGGAAGAGAACTTCATTGAGGAGAGTTTGATGCTTCAGTGAGTGATACACTCAGCCTACCCCCTTATTTTCAGACAAACTGTACTTAAATCCTTGACAAATTAAACCACTGAATCCTCTCTGTCCACCTCTCTCTTGGCCCTGTCATAAGGCCAGTCCGTTTAGGGCACCCACCACTCAGACCCTGGGCTTTCATGGGGATTTAGAAGCAGCCATGTGAAGTATTCAGATACTTTGCAGCTCAGTGTGGCCCTGCAGAATCCTTGTTGGCATAATGTTCATTCCGACTGGATCAGACTAGATTAGACGCAAAGGACTGTTGGGGGGTGTTTCTGGGTTAATTAGAATTTCCAGAGGAACAGCTGCTTGTACCCTTGGAGAGTTGAATCCAGTTGATCTAAAACTCGGTGCAGAAAGAGATTTCATGACCGCTCCTTGAACTTTGAAACAGGGCCCCCACCAAGAAGAGGTCAAGGATTCAATTCAGTTTATTTATTTGGCACCAAGTCACAACAGAAGTCACCTCAGGGCACTGAACTGAAACACTTATATACTGTGTATAAGAAAAATAAATACTGTTTATCTGAGGAGCAGACTGCTTTGAGTTTAACTCTATCGCAAAACTCTCATCTTGAGCAAGCACAAAGGCGACAGTGGCAACGAAAAACTCCCTCATGAGGAAGAAACTTTTAGCAGAACCAGGCTCAGGACAAGCGGACATCTGCTCCGACCGGCTGAGTTTGAGAGGAACAGATACACAATGGCAGGTTGAGAATCACATAAAATAGTATCAAATGGAAACCAAGGAAACAAAAGCTCCTTCCAACAGGGTCATGTTTAATGAAACTCTCATGACGTAATATTTTGATGGACATCTTTAACTGATTATCTTTTGTAGTCCAGTCAGTTTAAGATGGCTGCCACACCAACACACAGCGGCTGTAACTCATGCAGTTTACTTTTTCAGACATTGAGCTACAAATAAGTACTGTAGTAGCTGGGATTGAGTGCTAACTAAGCTTGCAATATATTTAAACTCTGGCATGAAAGCTGGCAGACAGTATGCATTATTTCAATGACTGTTAGTTTCAATTATGAATATGAATTAAGGAGAGGATAAAACAAGCTTTGATGAGTTGAGTCATAAATTTGCTGAGCTCAGTTCAAAATATTAGCTCTAAAGTAAAAAAAAAAAAACAACAACAAAAAAAAAACAATAAAAAGTGTATATCAGAAGGCAGTTCCCTAATACGTCAGTGTTTTTCCAACAGTCTATCTGTGACAGCAACATAAGAAAACTCCTGATATTCTGGTATGGTACAGGTAGTCCTCGGGTTATGATGGTCTCGAGTTACGACGTTTCGTGGTTACGACGCATCTCCCATTGACTTTGAATAGCCTTTTTTCGAGTTACAAACGCAGGAATCCATGCGTTTCTTTTGTGTGTGGGGTGTTAATACTTTCCCTTTAAGACGCTGTTGACTCCTCCCTCTCTCTGGCGTCCATTTTGTTGTGGAAAACCGTGCAAGATGTGAGGGAAGTTGCTGTGTTTGTGCTCTGAGCGGCCTGCAGCCTGTAAAAATGGCAGCGATTGTTTGTTCTAATAAACTTCGTTGGTTGGACTTACCTGTAAACACTCCTGACTGAGGTGGATTGGATTTGAAAGAAAAAAGAGAAAGCGTGAACCAGCGGCGGAGGGATACAGGTACTGTTTTTTATTTTTTACTGTTTTATTTCATTATGAAACGTACTGTGCAGTATTTTATGTGTTTTTTGACAATTATGTAGGGTACTGTGTTAGCTAACTGCTTGGAAATACAGTACAGAATGTACGCTGGTTTTGTCTTACGTTGAAAAACCCGTGTTTACAACGCCGCATACCATGCATGTTCCGACACATCAAATTCGGTTTACGACGCCGCGTGAGAACGGATCTCCGTCATAAGTCGAGGACTACCTGTATTTGGTTTTAATGTGCACCCCAAGATTTACAATGGCCCCCATCTGGCTACCCCTTAAAAAACATTCTAGAAATGCCCCTGCTTTCGAATGAGCTACAAAAATAATGCATCAACAGTAAAGCATTTCATGCGTTACATAATTTCCCTGTGCTTGATTAGTAATTTGTGTTCACCTTGGCTGCACTAAAAAAGAACATTCTGATCATCTCCAAGAAACACTTATAAACAAAATTGTGTGCAAGTCGAAGCAGTCGGAAGCAGTAGCCATGGTAACCCACACCGAGTAGGAGCAAAAGAGGCAGAATGGATTTCAAAGGGAACGAGGGGAAGAGATGAGAGTCGTCCATGGAGACCATAAAAACCTACGTCACAAAGATAAGGCGCAGCGAGGTGAAAATGACTCGTAAATCTCCATCAGTCTGGTGTGCAGAGACCGTTCAGCCTCTTATGGGATGCACGTTTAGTGAAGCCGTACAGCGCTTGTGTGTTTTACTGAACAGATTAGGTATTGAAAGTTTAAGGTTAACATGAGGAAACCCCCTCTGGGAGCCTCATGGTAAAAATAAGATAAGAAGACCTGCAACTCATGCGGGTGTATGCTCAGATCTTTCTCTCAGCACATTCAGGTCAAGGTAAGAACATGATTCATATCTGGTCCAAGCAAACACAAACACCTCTGTCCTGGTCTCTGGAGTCACAGTGAGGCATCCCACGGTGAAACTTCATTAAATCTTTATTACATCCTCCATCATCTGCCATTTTGGCTGAAGAGTCCACCCAGTCATGTGTGCAAGTCCATGGGAACACACTTGGAATGAGGGACTGAGCCTCTCAGCAGGGGCTCAGTTCTGTCAGAGAGCTCGTGGTGATGGGAATTATTTCTGGTGGTTGCAGTGTCACCAAGATATTGTTATGTAACAACACAGAAATGGGCAGCTACGCTCTATTTGGAGCAAACAGCTCCAGCTCTCATGGGGTGTTCAAGCACTGATCAGGGTCAGCAGGAGGTTTTGTAATACAGGGGTTGTCTTCGAGACAGACAACAAATCCTTTGTGCCTCATTTAGGAAGAATCAATGAGCTCCTTCTAAATATGGATATCATTCTCTCTGCAGCTCATGGCAGCACAATGCAAGGCAGTACTGGGTTGCTCTAATTGTGCAGGGCTGTGTGTCGTGTATAATAGTTGGAACAACCTCTGTTCCTCATCCATTTGAGAGCTGGAATTATCAGCTATTCTTCAACCTCACAGAAACAGTGGCTGGCACAGCTCGTTATTCGTCTTCAGCATTTGAATCAAACCCATGACGATGAATTAGAAGCACTGCCTTCAACCGCTCCCCCCGCCTCCCCCATTCGAGTGGCCACCCATCAAATTACATGTGCAAATCAGTTTTGACACCAGCTTCCGTTTATGCATTAATGGGATCGTAAAGCGTGCAGCTACACATTCTGGTTGCAGCTGATGTACCTGTGCTTGCAGCTTCTCTGTAAATGGGTCAGCTCTAGAAATATCCCAGCTCAGAGGAAAAGTCGTGATGCCACACCGCTCCCCCTGCTTTTCCCCTCTCGTTTGTCAAAACCATTACAGGCAATATCTGTGACTCTTTTATTTGAGAGCAGCAAAGTCATGAAAGTTGTATCAGTAGAACACAAAAAGTCACTTATATAACCGTGTGGAAGAAAATCATTACTCAAGTTGTTTTGGTTTGATTGTGATGGGTGTTTCCAGGTGGTGACAAACAGTCCTCACCTGCGGCCTTCTAGCAAGATATTAAAGTCATTCCTTTAGTGGTGTTATTTGACAGAGGGAAAGCTGCATCCAATATGAAAATGATTGTACATTTCTTCTTGATCAGACGAGCATCTTTCCTCCTCTGACCAAACTTGTATTTGTTAGCAGAGAACAATAAAAAGGTGCAGGCAAGAAAGAGTTTAAAAAAAAAAAAAAAAACTGGCCTTTTCATCATGTCTGCAAAAAACATTTTCGTAGACCCTATTGTCTGCAATAAATAAAAAAACATCTGTTCTGTAATTAAAACTGAACCTTCTGCACAACATAAAATCTGCTTCTCACAGCGGGAGCTGTTGATTTTTAAGTTTTAAAACTCTAATAAAAGAGATGAGAAGATTAAACTGAATATTTTTCACCAAAAATGTGCTGAGTGTTAATTTGTGGATTTTTATCCTATTTACCTGATGTGCAGATATACTGTATTTTGTTTGGTTTTGACTACATTTGTGTAATTTTAGTTTGAAAAGAGTCAGTTTCATAAAAATTAACTTTTCATAACATACTTTTTTTTTTTACTAAAACTATGCAGCACAGTAAACATAGCTTTTTTTTAATATTTAAAAAATGTTTTAATTAGATTTCACAAATTATTATGAAGAGGAAAAAAAAATTCAGCCGTGTAACATGATGTAAAGAAAATATCTAGGAGGATGCATGCTGAGAGGCTGTTGGTCTGCACCACCTTGTGGTCAGAGAGGGGCTGCTGATGAAAGCATGTTCAGAAAACAGGACTCTGCAGCAAAACAACAGCTGCAACAGAAATATTAAAACTCAAAAATCTGCAAATCATATTCGTTAAAACAAACAAACAAACAAAAAAAACCATTAGAGTATATTTTTCCCAATACTGAAACACCCCAATGTCTCAAAATCTATACTGTATTTAATTCATTTTAATGCTGATTCAGTCTTCACACTACTGTATAGTGCTCCTGTTTCTCTTTATTCTTTTCTACAATAACTTGTACTTTGCACATGCTACAAATATTTCTCTGTAGCTTTTACGCTTTTCAAAATATTTACTGATATATTTTTAAAGATATTTTCCTTGCTGTTCTGTCCTATTGTGCTACTTTAGAATTTTGGTTAACATTTAGCTACTTTTGCTAGCCTTTTACAACTTTTAGATAGTGTTTTACTACTTTAAGATAGCTTTTTGTTGCTTTTATCTTTAATCTGGCGATTTTCTATTTTTAGCCAGAGCTTTGCTTTTTTAACTTTAAAATAAAATTTTGTTATTTTTATATTTTAGAAGGCATTTTTCAACTTTTAGCTTGTAGATGGAATTTTTCTCATTTTACATTTTAGCTAGAGTTTTGCTACATTTAGCTAGGGTTTTAGCTAACTGCTTTTAGCTTCTTGTGTGCATTTAGCTATTTTAGATTTTAGAAAGCTTTTGCTTGTTTTAACACATACCCAGTCTTTTATTATTTTAAACTTTACTGCATTTAGTTTTAGACAAGTGTTTTGTTACGTTTGACTTTTAGCAAGTGTTTTAGCTCGTAATCTGCTCAGTTTCAATGTATTCAGCACATCTATTTAAAGTCTTTCAGCTCTCTCAGCATGAACAACTTTTTTGTTGCAGAAAATGCAGTTTTGCTTGTTTCCAGTTATTTATTATTTTAATCCAAGAAAGTTTTATAATTTGTGAATGATACTTTGTTTTTACTTGATTTTCATGTTAGTTTGGTTGTTGCTGTTATCGTTGGCTCGACTTTGAACATCACTTTGGTTAACTCCTGTTGCTTTACATCTGTTATGAATGAAGTTGATTCTGTATATTTGAGCCACAACTGACTCTGCAAACAGAAAAAAAAAGACACATAAAGAGGAGAAATGCAGTTAACAGTGCACACATAACCTTTTTTGTTGGGCATAAACTTTATTAGACATGTTCATGTTCAATAACACTCATTTTCACATGATATAGCTACATTGCATATAACATCTATTTTATTTTTACATTTAGTTCAATAATCCACCATGAATTTGATTATGCATCATCATATTTTTCATCAATAAAACCCTCATATTTTTGCACGTACATTTATGGTGTGCATATTTAAATATGGCAGGCATTGACTGACAGTTTTCACTCATTCACCATTTTTTTATGATTCCATTTTTTTTTTACAATGATTATACTGTGCAATTGAAAAACAATAAGAAGAAAAGAAGAACAAATGTACATTCACAGTCAAAAGTATGCACCATAAATGATTTAAACCTTTAAAAAGAAAATAAACTGTAAATGTAAATCTGCTTCTTTGCATTTCTGTCCCAGTTCATGTTTTCCATTGACTGTATTCTGTCATACCGTCCATGTTAAACGTGATGATTCTTTTTCCTGCAGCGCAGTGGAAGAAACATTGCTTTGACTACTTATTTCAACAGTAAAACTGTACTGCAGTACTCTGAGTTGGTGTAAAGTTTTAAAATGAACCCCTGAATCACTAATGCATAAACTTGCACGCAGCTTGTAGAATAGTGGTGCATAACTTATTAAAAACACACAGTCCAAACATTTTTGATGCAAAAAAGAGAAACACACACACACACCTAATATTAACAACCACAAATAGCAGCAGGGGGAGAGGTGACAGTCTGCATCACTCAGAGCTCTGTACAACATATCTACTTGGACAGTCACAGAACATCCACACATGTATGCATCGTTGCTCACGAGGGGTCACTGTAGCTACACAAACAGACTTAAAGCAGGCAGCGTGGAGAATCTGCAGGGAACCAGGACTTCCATAGATTTTCAACTACTCCGATTTTCTCTAAAAAGCAGAATATTGCCGCACTAGTTCAACATTTTAACGCAATTAGCTCCATCTGGAAGACATGTTCAGAGTCTGTAAATGGACTTGCATTTCAATATTGATCAAAGAAAACCTCTTATGTGCAAAAACAGGATGCTGTAAGTCACCATTGAGATGCTGCTCATGTTTATGTAACTCTACATCATTGCTTCGTCCCTTGTTGAATACATAAGTCTTATAAATGCAACATTCCTTGGCTGAGTGTGCTTTAAATCATGGCCATCGTTAAAAAGCAAGAACCATACAGTTTCTGGAAGCAGCAAACCAAATGAAAGAGACTTAAAACTTGAAGTGGAATGCTGAAGTCCATGGAATACAATCAGTCTGACGTCTTGCAATAATTTATTGTAGCCTACATCCATCCTACTGTTCAAGTCAGAACTTTACCTCATGTTGCTTTAAAGACTGCTATTTTTAACTAACTGTACCTGAAGAGTTGCCAATCCAGTTTTCATCTGTATGCACAACTGTCACCAACATAGTAGCGTCTCAGAACTGGAACACTGAGAAGCCGCTCAGTCAGCTGAAACAAACAGAAACCTAAAAATGTGCATTTCATACATCAGCTCATGACGTTGCATCCAATTGCTTATGTGTGCAAAAGCATCTGAAACGATAGCAAGATTTTACTGCACAAAAAAGCATGCTTGTCCATCTTCATTTGTGAACAGTTACAGCACGACTAAAATGGAAGACCTTCAGCCACACAAGTGTCACAATCAAGTGGACATCCCAGAGACAGCTCCGTTTGATTTGACCTTGTCTGTCGAAGGCATGCTGTTTTTGTTGTGTGGCAAAAGAAAGGGAAGCGAAGTGAAAGCGACAACTTACTCACAGCCACGAAGCTACTTTACGGACTAATTCAGCTACATGTACGACACAGATCCCAGCGCCAAAGTGAAATGTTGCAAACAACAATTGCTCCCTCCTTTTGACATGCAGGAGACATCACTGTGACTAGTGTTTGCTAACACTGTGGGAGGCTAAGTGAACTGTACAAAAACCACTGGGGGAGATGAAGGTGTTGGTAATTTCACTTATTCAAAACATCTTAGTTCATAGAGCAATTCCTTGTTTTTGTTTTATTTAATTTTTAATTTTTTTTTTTTTGCTTGGTCTAATTTTACATCTGCAGAAAGATTATGAACACTTAATATCTTACCTGTTGTAGATAGGTCAGTCTGGAGAAACAGAGATTAGCTCTGACCAGATTAACAAGCTCAGATCTAGCCTGAATGGAGTCAAGACCGCAGCCATCTCAAAAACAAGTCCAATTTCTAACATTCTTACTGGAGTTGTCTCCGGCTGTAAAGGAAGTGCTAATGCTATTTGCATTTACAAATAACCACACAATTTTATGTAAATTACTGTGCAATGTGACATTGATAAATATATAAAGGCAACGCTGCCTGCATGTTTGAGATTGGAGTCGTTTTAAGCGATCCACTTTGACTTGCTCAGAATGGCCATTAAATTGTCGGTCTGGTCACAAATTAAACTATTTCTCCAAGCTGAGGTCGTTCAAACAGATAATAAACGTTCATGCGTTTTCTTGTGAACTCTGTTCAAAAGATCTGAACTCCTGCTTCACGTTTTAATTTAAGGACACAAGATTAAAATTTAATAGAAAAACATACTTTATGATTCAAGGTTCACATGAGATGTTGGTTTGATTCTGTGTCCATTAGAACAAAAGGGGGTAATCCTCACCATCCAGTTAACTTTTGTACAGTCCTTAATTGTTTAACCATAAACACCACAATAAATTTACAGCACTAACAAACAAGAGGGAGCCATTTTTTAAAAAAATTCTTATTTTAGTGTAAGGGTGTTGCATGCACATTAAGGTTTTTGAGCAGTTTGAGGAAATGATTCCCTTAAGCTTGAAGCAAGAAATATTTCAAACATCTGTACCTGGCTGTCATCTACATTTAGTTACATCCAATAGATCTGAGCTGTTTGGGCAGTGGGAGTCAAGTGTGTACACTTTCTTATCAGTCTCATAATTTGGAGATTCTGTTGGTCCTTGCTCGGCGGGGAGATGGGATCTGTCCTTCAGATTGCTCATCCATTTTTCTCTCAGTAGGAGGAGGAAAAGGGGCGATGGGAGGACCTTCTGCCATCTCACTCTGAGAAGAGACTGGCAAAAGATTTGCGTAGATTGCGTATGGTTTCAGCCTTGACCTCGTCCTGGCTAAGGCTGGCTCGTGGCGCTGGGGTTTCTGGAATGTTGAAGGTATTGGTAAGAGACTGGGATTTGCTATAAGGAGAAGGAAATGGCAATAGAGGAGAAGGAGAGGCTATTAAAGTCATGCAGCAAACCAATGGAATGAAAAGAGTGGGGCACAAGCAGGACAGGGGAGAGATATAAGGGAGAGAAAAGTCTTGGTAATAGATGATATAGAGCCGTTCCTTCTCTGGGGGTCATTCAGGATGACCTTTTCTGTCAACGTTGACTGATATGAAAAGTGAATGGTGTTTCCAAGTGGGACGTGATGCATGTTTTGCATGTTTCTGATGACGACACGTTTTAGCATAATGTAACTTGGACAACGTGGCTAAAACAGTCAGTTTGAACTATTGGACAGTTAATAAATTATTAATTACAAAAGTATAAACTAGGGATGCACAATATTAGCTGCGTGTTACCGGTATTGGCCAATAAAGTAATTATATTAATTATAGCAAAGTATTAGCAATAAAGTTAAATATCGGCCATCGGCAATTCCATCAAAATAACTGACTGATATTATTTATGTATATATGCATATTTTTCATTTTCATTTTCATTTGACCTTTATTTATCCAGGTTAGTGTCATTGAGCCACGAGAACTCATTTTCAAGAGAGACCTGTT
>JARVGV010001587.1:26136345-26151311 GCA_031762435.1 Hypsolebias longignatus | reverse complement strand
CCACCCCCCGCCCCCCCGCCCCCCCCACCCCCGCCTGCCTTGTGATTGCACATAAAAGCTGTTGAGTGTAAAATCTGAGGTTATTGTTTGACTCCTTTGCTGTCAGTTGATAAAAGAGCCAGGGCTTCTGGCTGCAGCTCACACTGATAGAAAGATGTTTTCTGATAGTTTCTACCACTGGATCAAGTTAGAAAAAGGTAATACAAATATATTAAGTACATTAAAATTACAGTAAGTACATTGAACAGGGTGAAGACCTCCATGTCCAATTGTTACCTTCTGACAATGCTGTTATTTCATTCAACCCTTATTTATACAGGTTTGTCTCATTGTGCCTCGAGGACTCATTTATTTATTAATACAGTAATAATAATAATAATAATAATAATAATAATAATAATAGTAATAATGTGTTATGTGTTGTCATCATTGTATGTTCCCATACAACGGTGAAATTGGCTCTGCATTTAATCCATCACACCTGGTGGACGGAGCAGTGGGCAGCTATTGAAAGCACCCAGGGAGCAACTGGGGTTAGGATGTCCTGCTCAGAGACACCACGAGATGTGCAATGAATGGGGATCGAACCTGGGACTTTGGGATTCCGAGTTACAAGAGAAACCTGTTTTAAACAAAGAACACTGATAACAGTAGACAATCATTAAAAAAAAGCATAAAAACTGAAAAATAAATGGAAGAAAAATTATGTTAAAAAAAATTAAACAAAAACAGCTACATTATGAAGCAATATAAAATACTAAAAATAATATATATTTTAATTGCTAGTAAATTGTTAGTATCACGTAGCCCTCTGTGAATAGCAAGTGACTCTCAGGGCACTAACGATCAGTCGTTAGGTTGATGGTACTCCTTTTACGGCTACTTTTATCTTTCAGCATCAAACTGGTTGATCCACTATGAAAAGGTGCTATTTATAAGACTGAGTTTAGTGCAGCTCCTCAGACTTACAAAGTATTTTGGATAAAAGACAAAATGGTTCAAGTTTTTTTTTTTTAATCCACCCAGAGGACGTGACTTCACTTTGTTAGATTATTCTACCTGGATTATTGAGCATGCAAATGAGTTGTCTCTACATTTGAAAACATCTGGGAGGCACTTTCTGTATATAGAACACATACATCTCACTTTTATTTGGATTGATCTAAGCTTTCACCTAATAATAGCATTTTTTTATGTTTATTATGTATTGTTACAGACAACAATGATTTGTTTGCTCTGAGCAGAGACTGGGTCGGGCTAACCTCGGAGGTGACTGATTTACAGTTTGTTGCTTTCTATCAAACAGCTGACAGATGGAGAAAATGGCACAGCCTCCGCCACACCATCGCCACTCGCAGCTACTTTGCAGCCCTACCAACAGCATGAATGCTGAGGACTGCACTTTCAGTCTTGATGGGTAGGTTAACTACTGTCATCAAACTGTAACAGCATACATCTGTCCTCATCGCCACTTAAAAATCTATCTGGATGAGTTCAATTCCCTTAAATTCGGACTTGTTTGCCTTAAACCCAATACAGTATGTGTAACAAGGGTCTCATTTGCGACAAAGTCTCTGTTTTTCTGGCAGTAAATTTTCAGAGATTATAAAATCTAAGATAGTCACAGTGTGCTTTTTGGTCAGATTTTACAATACGTTGTTTTTCAGGTTTTCCTTGGAAAGGTTCCAGCTTTAGACCATAAACCTGCATTTCACATCCAGCTGCAAAGACTAAAATTTGAGAACTATAAATCATTTAAGGAGTAATTTAGGGATGAAACATCAAAGCGCACTGAGCTAAAGCATCTTGCTCACTGAACACTTTAGTCAGGGTGATCCTCTGCTCTTTCTCAGTGCCAATCAGCTCAGCGACAGCCCTTTCATTGCAGTCCTGAAGAAAACAATTACATAGTGGACTAAAGTTGTGCTCAGACTCTTTGGGCAGGGAGGCTGCAAAGCACCTGGTTCTCACATGAAGGTTGAGGTTTTCACATTGGCTTCTCAAAACAGGGTCACGCTTCAAGTTTCTGTTCCTCTGCTTTAAAAGAAAACAGGCGATAATCATATCTGGAACTGAGAAGACCCTGTTCTCTTGTTGACTCAGAGATCCTGATAGCGCTGTAAAAATTATACAGTCTTTATGAAAACAAGCGGATAAAATCGAAAGTGGCTCAAATGTTGATATTGTTTTAGGATTCATTCAAGAAGTGACATGCACTAAAGAAACAGTGACTCTGTTGTGGCAGAGACTGTAAAAGAGACTTAATTTCTCCTAATTGAGCCACAGGGTTCTTGTTTTGTCAAGGAGGTTTGGAGCCAAATGGAGTCAGATTCCCACAGATCTCCTGGGATGATGGGAGAGTAGATGGAGTCTAGTAGAGCCTGGAAGACCCCTGCAGTACTTTTAATCCCTGTCATTAACTCCATCGCTCACTGAAAAGTGACCTGCCTGCCAACCCTCTCATCAGTCCTGTCCTTTGTCCCTTTGTGTCTCTATGACATCCTCTTTCAATAGCCTCGTCTCCCACTTCTTCACGTCCTCCTGTCTCGTTTTTTTCTTACATTTACTCTCATTTTCCTAATTTTCACAATTTGTACAGGTGACACAAATCTGAATCATAATTGGGCACTACCTGAAGGCAGCCACCTATTATTATTATTACCAACCTGAAAAGGGTCTTGCTCTTCTATCAATTTGAATGTGGCCCAAACCGCAACGTGTACCCAAATGTTATATCAAATCAACAAGTTTGGCGCCGTGATGTATGCTATTACTTTTAGTGGCATTTTGAGTTGTCGTGGCAACGTAATTTGTCAACAAAGATACCATTTTTTAATTAAAAAAGCACTAACAGCACTCTGATCAGCCCAATTGTCACAGTGCGGTCATAGGACCGAGAGTGATCTCTGAACAAAACACTGATTAACTTTTCAAGCTATTTTGGTTCAAGATGGCTGCCACAGCTACCTCAGAAAACTCAAAATTGATTATAACTCAGTCATTCTTTGAAATACTGAGCTGAAATTTAGCATGGTTGTAGCTGAGAGCGAGTTCTTATAAAATGCAAATTAAAAATCCAAGGTGGCCAGCTTTGCTAAAAGGGAAAAATATGATAACTCACTCAGCGTAAAAAGTATTGAGCAGAAGTTTGGCGTGGAGCTGACAGTGATGCATAACACCTTCTGAATTCAAATCAAAATTCAAGATGGCCACCAAAGCCAATTTCAAATGGATATAACTCTGAGGTCTTTTTAGAGCTATTTGGCTGACATTTGGTGTATTGGAAGCTGAGAGCAATCCCTAATTGACTCTGATTACAAATCAAAAAATCAATATGGCTGCCTGAGCCAAAAAGGAAAAATATTATAAATCAGTCATTTTTTGAGCTGAAATTGTGTTGGTAGCTGAGGGCAGTGCCCAATAAATAGTGAATTCAAATTTTAAAAAATCCAGTATGGCTACCAAAGCTACATTTAAATGGCTTCAACTCAGCTATTTCTACACATAGAGCTGACATTTGGTGAGGTTATAGCTGAGAATACTCCCCATCACATACTGAAATAAATAAATAAATAAATAAATAAATAAATAAATAAATAAATAAATAAATAAATCCAAGATGGCCACCATGGCTTGAAAGAAAAAACGACTATAACTCACTGACTTTTTTTTTGCCATGTTGAGCTGAAATGTGGTATGGTGGTAACTGAAAGCGAACCCCATAGCATTGTCAAATCACAATTTTAAAATGGCCACAACATGGCAGTCCCCATCAAAGTTTCTCCAGAAACTTTCTGACTTATTGTGGAAAGATTAATTTAAAGGAATTTGCTAAATGCATTTTTTTTTTCTAAATAGAACCACGTAGCTGACCTATTTCCCATAATCCTGCAATGCAAAAACAACTGTCCGTCTAACAAACAATATTTATATTATCATTCCACTGAGCCCTTTGCTGAACAAATAGCTTACATTAAGTAGCTCTAAAACAAAAGTCTCATAGAAGCGTCTCTGTTGGAGACACAAACTGTCTGATTATACCACATCCTGTGGAGATGGCTGTTTTGTCCCACTCACACAAACACACACCCACACAGAGGGTGATGGGTGGATGGGTGCGAGGATGGTCAGAGGTCTCACGTAGGAAGAGGGGAAACACCTTGTGACCCTCTTCACTACTGGAAGTGAACAAAGCTGAAGGATGGATGAGTAGAAAGTACCAACGGGCAGCTGCACAACTTGTTGGCTCGCGTTGAATATCCTGGTCACCTGCCTACATCAGATTAGTTTCTCATGCAAATCAGACAGAAAACACACATTTGAACAAATGACCTGGAACGCCACTAAACACACGGTCAGTGTCAGTCAGTGGGACGTCCTCTGAAACGATGGAAACCCAGCCAAGCATCTGAGTGTTTATTTCTTGGCTGACGTGCTCTTCGGGAAGGTAGATAAGAAGCAAATAAACAGTTGAGTCTCTTGTGGCAGCAGTGGCCTGCTGCGAACACTGATGCAGTTTTGATGCAGTTTGCCTCTGGTCGGACCATGTTTGGGTTGTGATACAGACGTCAAAGTGACTGTCTCCCAGGCCTGACTTCAGCTGAAGATAAACTCTGCTCCACTTGAACCATCCAAGGAAAACCGTGCTGGCTCAGCTCACTGACACTGGAACAGTAAACGAGTGGTAACGAGCTATTTGGGCACTGAATACTTAGCTAGTTTAACAAGAACAATTGGGGAGGGGAAACCATTGTTATCTGATGCTGCAAATCTTTTTCCTCCTGTAACTTTTTATGCATTCCTCAATCAAAGTTCAAGATTAAGATTCAAGATTAATTTTAAGATACATTCCCTTGCAGTCACCAAAAATTTATCAGGAAGCGCAATGATCAAACTCACCAGGTGCGTTGCTCATTAGCTGAACAGTGCTTAGAGAGACAAAATTAAACAATAGGCTTTTTAAAGGCAAGCATTACTTATGATTGGGTGGAGGTTTCTGCTCAAGTCAATGCCGAGCCAAGAATCAGCAGATGTGTGGAAAAGATAGCTGTTTATGACCTCCAGCTCAAAGATTCAATAAGGAGCACAATATCCTATTTCACACAATGAGAATGTTTTGTGTAATCTTTTGTTTTTCCTTTTTTTTCCCTCCAGATTTAAATCATCCGTGCAGCAGCAGATGATCACACAGAAGTTGCAACCACTCGAGTCGTGATTTATTGAGATGCACGGCCAATTAGCAAACCCTCAGCAGGAGCCGTACCCTCGTGCAGCTGACGGAGCCTCACACCGTCTGACAACACGGAGATGGCATTTAGTGAGCCGACGTGAAACGCTGTGGCTCAGTTCGCTGCATGACTTCATGAAAAGGCATTCTGTGCCCATTCTGTTATTTTCCATTTTCATTACACGCGTAATGCTTTCACAAGAAGACTTGTAGATTAATCTTGAAGTGACACTACGATGTGACCCTTGACCCCCATGCAACCCTGGGCCCCCGGTCCCTCAGCATGATTTGTAGAGCTTCTACTCGCCACAAATCGAGGAAGGAGGCAGCAGTTTATACACTTCAAACAAAGCTGAATGACACCTCCAGCCACTTATCTCCCCCAGACTGGAGTTAGCATGTACCCACAGCAGATGTCCCCCAAGTCTCCTGTCGCTGACTCCGGCCAGCTCCGTAAAGGACAGATACCACACACCTCACCGGCTTCAGATGTCACCAAACGCGTGACAGCATCAGCTTGCGACTGTCCCAGTGCGAACGCAGTGACGGTGAGAGGGAGACTGAAGCGGTCACATCGCAGCAGCGGGGTCGTTTCAGCAGCAGATCAAAAGCAGACACAGCTGTGCAAAGGACACATGTGTGGTCTAATCCCCCCAAACCCCGAGACGCACTGCAGCTATATGTCTGTTGGCCGGGGTCACTGAGGGAAAAGGTGTGGGAAAGGAAATTTCACACAAAAGTAAAACGCAGCAAGTTCTCATATATTTCATTTGGGAAGAGATGACGGAGTCACTCGTAGGTGATAATTCTCCCCTCCCTTCAGGATCTGCAGCGGGGCTTTATCTAGGCACCTTTAAAGGCTGAGTCCTGTGAAGATGACGGTCTAATCTGACCATCTGGTTCTTATCTACTTGCTTTTATTTTGTTTTAATTTGCAAATGTGTTTGTATAACGGCTATATCTGGGCTTGCGAGCAGCAGGCGTTGAACCTGGGGGGGAATAGCACTGCTGAGACACTCCAGGTGTGTGTGAGAGGGTTGTGTGTGTGTCTGGTTTGCCCCAGAAAAGAGTCACAACACATTTAAGACATTTTGCTAAGAAGATATTTCTCATCTTCTTGTTCATCTCGTCTGCCACTCTCACTTAAAATAATAAAGTATTTGCTACATGATAGCAAATAATTTGTGAAGATTCAGTATTTCTTGTAGCAGATGAACATATCTGGAGGAAAAAAGACTCAGCGGTAAATGAAGAAACAAAACAAAGAGTTTGCCAAGTTAAACTCCAGCTCCGAGCGCTCCATGTATCACCCGGTGTAAACTGATAACCCAAAGAAGCACAATCTTTCATCGAACACATTTCTCCAAACTGCGTTCATGGGATAATAATCCTCTTTGACGATTTATGTAATAGCTCCTTGTTATCATCACTTGGAGGCCTGTTTTACACAGATTATCAGCCTAAATGAGCTGTGAACTGTGCACAGCACTGCTCAGACTTGTCTCCTCTTTGTTTCACTGAAACTCATTCCTTGTGACATGTTAGGAGGCTGATTACAGTTCGGGCAAAAAAAATACTTCTTCGTAACTAAATAATTTAAGAAGTACTTATCGTGGTTGTTATTTTTTGTTTTTGTGTTTGTTTTTATTGCTGCATTGTTGCAATGCTGGTTTGCTAAAAGGTTTAGTGAGAAGAAACAGAAATGAAGGTGGTGTGGATGTGAAGTTTTTCTGTTTTTGTTTCTGATCTGAGTTTGCTGATCCTCTTATTGTGCAAATTAATCTCTAGACTTGATAATTAAATTCAAATTCCTCCATTGTTTTGCTGTTAATGGTATTTGAGTTCAGAAATATTTAATTATCTGCTATCTCATGACGGAAGCTCGATTATTTTCCAATGTGTAAAGATTCAGACGTTTAAAGTGAAATTTGTGACAAGATGAGATAGCAGAAAGAAACAAACAAACAAACAAAGAAAATAAGAAAGAAACAAACAAACAAACAAATAAAGAAACAAAGAAAAAAAATTTCAGCCTTTCAACAGTGATTGTGATGTAGAACAAGGATGTGGAGATGTCCAGGTGTATTTCAGGATCAGAGTTTCCTCTTCAAATGAAATTAAGCTGCAAATAAACTTTATTATTATTATTTTTACAGGAAATAGAAAAAATGTGGGTGTCATGAGCTCATCTGCACTCATTAGCTACATGTTATCTACTTTTTCCACCAACATCTTATTCTTACACTGTAAAGATTTTTTTTTTCTCTAAAAAAAAAAAAACTCTTGAAAACTTACACCAAATGCTCTAATGGAAGCAGTGTGTGAATAAAGTTCTTCCTTTACCAACTTAAACTATTGCCATTGTAAGAACTTTATGTAAAATGTACACAAACTATATTTAAACTTTATGTCTTGTCATTTTACTGTGTTTGTATTTTACAAGGTACAACAGATGTTTTGAAGGCCACAGTATTGTACAGTTGTTTTTCCAGCATGTAGCATGCTAACAACAGAACGGTAGCTTCAAAGCTGGAAATGTGATGTGTTAATTAAAGTAAATATTACTTGGTGTAGTCTTTTTATGCATTTGCATGAGTCATATTGTTGTTGGATTCCTGGGTTTTTCTGTCACTCACTCTTTCCACAGCTAATCACCTTCAACTCACTATACGCCTGAGGAGAGTTGATCTGGGGCTGTATATAAACTCCTACCAGACATCTCTTCAGACCTGGGACATCAACAGCTAACCCTTTTCCATTACAGCCGGTCCACCGTCTGTGATCTCTCCAGGGCCTGCCACGTCCTGCTCCTTCAAGTCTCCTTAGGACCCCATCTCTCCACAGTGATTCTCCTGTGGACCAACAGTGTCTCATCAAACCGCAGCCATCAAACAAACCAGCTTGAGTCAACCTGCTCCTATCTCCACCAATGCTCACTTCGACATCGGATCTCCCAAAAAACCCAGGACCTCTCCACTCCTCCTCGGGGCGCACCTACAAACACAAGAACAGTAAGATTATTCATTCAAAATCATCATTACCAAGGATTGTCTGAGGATTTAAAAAGATACTCACCTTGCCCTCTTCTCTATTCCAGCCCTGTAAATACCTGGCACTGCACCTGCAAATAAAGTTAATTTCACTTACCTTTTGCACCTTGACTCGTGCTCACCACAGTACTGAGACTGCCCTTGTCAAAGTGTTCAGTGACATCCACATAAATACAGACTTTAGAAGAACCACAGTGATTCTGTTGGACCTCAGCACAGGATTTGACACCATAACCATTATTGAAACAACTGCATAGATAAGACTCACTGGTCCAGTACTTGTTTGGTTTGAATCTTACATAAAGAATAGGGATTTCTTTGTTTCAATAGGTAACTTCTCATCCAAGCTGACACGTCACATATGGGGTACCCCAAGGTTCAATCCTGGGACCACTGTTATTCAATATCTATATGCTCCCACTAGCTCAGGTTATAACAGGAAATAAGATCAGTTAACATAAATACGCAGACGACACACAGCTCTACATTACAATTTCACCAGGTGACTCTGAACCCATCCACACACTGAACATATGCTTAGAACAAATCATTGTGTGGATGGGCCAACTTTCTCCATATGAACAAAAACAAAACTGAAGTAATTATCTTTAGACGTAAAGAGGAATGATCTAGAGTTAGCACTCAGCTTCAGTTATTATACCTCAAAACTAGTGATCAGGCCCAAAATCTGTGTGTGGTGATGGATTCAGACCTGAACCTTCAGATCCACATAAAACAGTTGCAAAGTCAGCCTTCTATCACCTGAAGAACATTTCCAGGATTAAAGGACTAATGTCACAGCAAGATCTAGAGAAACTCGTCCATGTGTTTATCTTTAGTCGCACTGATAACTGCAACAGTGTCTTCACATGTCTGCCTAAAAAAACCAGTCGCAACTGATCCAGACCATGCTGGTTGCATTCTCACTAAAACCATGAAGATGGAGCGCATCACCCCAGTTTTAAATTCCCTACAATGGCTCCATGTAGCTCAAAGAATCGACTTTAAAATAATGTTAGTTTATAAATCACTGAATGGCTTAGCACCGCAATACATTAAAGATCTGCTGTTGTATCAACCTTCCAGACCACTCAGGTCTTCTGGTTCTGGTCTGCTCTGCATACCCAGAGTCAAATATGGAGTAGCAGCATTCAGCTTCTATGCACCACAAATCTGGAACAAACTTCCAGAAAACTGCAAAACAGCCGAAACACTGAGTTCCTTTAAATCAAGGCTAAAATCACCTGTTTAGTTTCTTTTGAACTATAATAAATGGAACATTGATCATCACATCTGGTGGCACTTGACAGAATGTAATGTTTGTTACTGGTTTCTCAAATGTTGACTGTATGTTGTTTATGACTTTAATTTTGTGCTTTTCTGATGTAAAGCACTTTGAACTGCCTTGTTGCTGAAATGTGCTATACAAATAAAACTGATTGTCTGACTCTGTCATTCCTTCTCAGTCTGCTTACTTAGGAGGTCACCGCTAATACAATCATAAGAATTGTTAGCTGTTGTAAATGGGCAATGTGTTGACATTTTTTGGTAAATCTAATAAAATAATGCATATATTTCTTGAATGATCAAAAATGAAGTGTCTTGTTTTCTTATTTAAACCAGCTACCAGAGGCTGGTGGGTTCTAGCTGAAGTCTCCATCACAGAGAACTAAAGATTATATTTATTTTCTCTGTTTTCCATTTCCATATTTTTATTAAATTTTACTATCTTAACTTGCATTTGTTAAACTTCTGAATTAAGTTTAATTTTCTGATGACTTTGAATGAGGTTTAATTTATATATGAAAAATGTAGAAATTATTTTCACAACAGAAAAAAACAGCTGTCCTTTGGCAATTTTATAACTTTGTCCATCATAATAAAGTTGTTTCAGAAAAAAAGCAACAATGGGTCAGTCTACATCTGCACCGGGCCTCCTCATCTTGCAGGCCGAGGGATGGGCCACGGCAGAAGAAGTGAGAAAGGGGAGGAGGTGGAGAGCTGATAGATGTTTTACTGTGGGGGGAAGGAGAGGGGGTCATCCTGGGAGGGAACCAGGGGTGTAGAGGGCCGAGTTTAAAAAGGCTGTGCGCAGCAGCAGCCTCACTCTTTTTGTCCGACTGCTCTTCTGATTCACTGGTTTTAGTTTTGCTCTCATTCACTCGTGGAGACCCTACAGGACTCATCTCTGTGAAGGACACTTTTTTGTTCTTATTATTTTTGGCATTGCATCATGGAGCCAACTGGGGAATATCCTGACAGTTATGAATATTATGATGACAATGAAACTGCCTGTGATTTTTCAGAGTGGGAGCCCTCTTACTCCCTCATCCCAGTGCTCTACATGCTTATCTTCATCCTGGGCCTGTCTGGAAACGGCGTGGTCATCTTCACAGTGTGGCGATCCAAATCCAAACGTCGGGCTGCAGATGTCTACATTGGGAACCTGGCCCTGGCTGACCTCACTTTTGTTGTGACCCTACCTCTCTGGGCTGTGTACACAGCTCTAGGCTACCACTGGCCGTTCGGTGTAGCTCTGTGCAAGATAAGCAGCTATGTTGTTTTGGTCAACATGTACGCCAGCGTTTTCTGCCTCACCTGTCTGAGTTTTGACCGCTACCTGGCCATCGTGCACTCCCTGTCCAGCAGCAGGCTGCGTTCACGAGGTACCATGCTTGCATCCCTGGGTGCCATTTGGCTCCTTTCCTGCCTCCTGGCTGTGCCAACACTACTCTTCCGCACCACGATGAATGACCAAAACAGCAATCGGACCACCTGTACCATGGACTTCAGCCTAGTGACCATGAACCAGAGGCACGAGTCGCTGTGGATTGCAGGACTCAGTCTTTCCTCCTCCGCTTTGGGTTTTCTCCTACCTTTCCTGGCTATGACCATCTTCTACTGCTTCATCGGCTGCACCGTCACCCGTCACTTCAACAACCTGCGCAAGGAGGACCAGAAGAAAAAGCGCCTGCTGAAGATCATCACCACTCTGGTGGTGGTGTTTGCCATCTGCTGGACTCCCTTCCACGTGCTGAAGAGCATGGACGCCCTCTCCTACCTGAACCTTGCTCCGACCTCCTGTGGCTTCCTGCGTTTCCTGCTGCTGGCTCACCCCTACGCCACCTGCTTGGCCTACATCAACAGCTGCCTCAACCCATTCCTGTATGCCTTCTTTGACCTGCGCTTTCGCTCCCAGTGCTTGTGCCTGCTCAACCTGAAGAAGGCCATGCATGGCCACATGAGCTCCATGTCGTCTACTCTCAGCGCCCAGACTCAGAAGTCAGAGGTTCAGTCTCTGGCCACCAAGGTTTAGATGGTTCAAGGAGAACTGTGGCTGCAGGACAGTCCCAGCTCTAACCACTGGAACACTGGTTAAAATGCAGACTTTACGTGTCAGTCGTGTACAGCTGGTAAGATGAGATGGTGAACTCTGAACTGCCTTCAGTCATTAAATGTGTGTCCCTCTGGTTCTGCAGCGAGGCGTTGATGCTCTGTTTGTTGCGTGGACTTGGGGAAGCTGGAGCCAGCTGGCTGAGCTCTTTAGCTGCTTTGGTCTTCAAGTTCTCAGAGGAAACTAAGAAAGAGTCTATATTTTGTTGTTGCTTTTATTTCTCTCTCTCTCCACTGGACTATTTTTGTTTCTATCATAAAAAAAAAATAAAAAAAACGTGTTGAGTGAGTAATGAATTGTGATGTGCATAAAAATCTTTTTACACTGGATGAAATCTACAGCCACATGTTATTTTCATACCATTTCTTTGTTTTTTAAGCACTTGTTCAGAACGAGTGAGCAGGGATTTCAAACCTCTTAGAAGCCTCATGATGTTTGGGCTGCAGGAGGGAGGACAAAAGAAGATGAAAGATGCTGCAGACTAATTAGTTTGTGGAGAAGAGACGGGGAGGGGTGTGGGGGTGCGGGGGGCAGAAGACAAATGTTTTGGAACAGCAGGGTGAGGAATGGATTTTGATGTGGTTCTAAAACGGGGCAAAAAAGACCCTTTAAACTGTTTCAAACTGATGTATGTATATTTTTGACACCACTGTAACTAACTACTGTATTAAAGATGCGTGCCATAAACATGTCTGTTCAGAGTCTGTGTGGTGAAGCGTGAATGATCGGTTTTAAAATGTTTTAAAGTGTCATTTTAACAACTACGAGGACAAAAATTCTCATTTCCAAATGTAAATATTGAACGTGCAGTTTCCCATCGATATGACTTCATCCTGTTATTTCAGCGTCGAGTGTCTTCAAAGGGTCATCGCTTTGCTGTGGATTAGCCTCTCGTTGGGTTTACACCTACAGACTAACAGGTCTCTAATCTGTATTGACTCACATCCAGACTGTAACTGGATTAGGCAAAATGCCACTCTTGAAGATTGTGTATTCAACATTTGGTTTTACTCCCATCACTTGATGTTTGATGGTTGTCGGGAAAGGTTTCTGAATTTAAAATGCTGTGTTCGTTTAAATCAAGCAGGATTGTTTTCAATTATAGATGCAATTAAAGCTTTAAGGTGTGTAAAGCTGGTATTTACTGTCACTAGCCACCATCTATCCCACATGTTTACAGAATCATCAGCTCATTACACTGTTTTGAGTTGACAGCAGTGCGTCCTGTGTTTAAGCGATGGCAGTGGCGGCAGCAGCAGGAAGTGGGGCTCTGATCCTGGCAGAAGATGAAGCTGGAGAACAAGTCAAGATTTGTCCCTGCTAACAGTTAGGGCTGTTGTTGGGGTGCAGGAAAGGGGTTTGGGGGCCAGAAGTAAGAGGAAGAGTTGCAGATGCTTCAACGGACCATCCTTTTTCACGAAGAGGAGAAAAAAGAGAAATATTGACAAAGGTGAGGAAGGTAAAACACGAGCCACGCTGCAGCTGTGTGAAGAGATGAAAATGTAAAACATCCTGACTGCTCAGGTCACATTCTCCATCCTGGCATGGTGGAGAAACACTTAAACCTACAAAAGCTCGGTCATAGTGATGAATGTGTCTGTTATGCACATAGACATGCTCAGCTGAAGGCCATTTTGCAGAATTTATTCAACAAGTGGAAACTAATATGTGAAGCTCAGCACGTTTATCAGAGACACGAGGATCAAAACCCAGAGCTCAGGCTTTTACTGCATATTTATCATCACCTGATGTTAAGGATGAAGCAAAGACAATTCTTCGCCTGTGTGTTTTTGTCTGTTAGCAAAATATCTCATGAACCCGTGGAAGGATTTGAATGGAGCTCTCGGAAAGTAATCCTCAGATGTACATCTACAACTGGTTAACCTTTGGAGTCAATCACATTCAAGATGGATGCTACAGCAAAGCAACCCTAGCAAGTTCAAAAATGACTATAACTCAGCCAGTTTTATAAATATTAAACTAAATCTGGGTGTGTTAGTAGCTGACAGCCCTCCTCAGCACATAGGCTCAGCACTAATATAACAAGGAGGATCTGTTTATTTAAACCCTTGTCATTAACTGTTTTAGTTAACTCTAGTCAGTTTGTTAGCAAAATATCTCACAAACCACTGCAAGGATTTTAATAAAACTGTCACGTCACTGGATGAACATCTCCAACAGAAATGGCTGCCACAATCAAGTGACCATATGAAACACAAGAACGGCAGTAAGTAACTCAGTTCTACAGAAAGAGCTACAATTTGCTGATAGTCTATATCTTTGCTTAAAACTTTGGCATTAACTCTTTTAGTCTGTCTGTTAACAAAATATGCCACGAACCACTGGACAGATTTCAATGGAACTATCAGAAAACAATCACTGCACATCTACAGCTGATTATATTTGTGGTCAACCTGATGTAAAATGGCTCCCACAGCTAATGGACATTAGCCAAGACCAGTTACCTGACAGACACTCTCATTAGTTTTTTATATTGCATGAGACTAAGCTAACAAGGTTTGACCTAAACGACTGTAACTCTGTTCCTTCAGCATAAGATGAGAACATGCTGGTTGGCAGATGATGTGCATTATTTTAAGGAATGCTTTTCAATTGTTAAATGCTGATATGCGTCCAATAGAAAGAGTGCAAACAGAGAGGAGTCGGTCATGCATGCTTATCTGGTCAGACATGTTGTTGTGACTGAGATAAGCCGGCCTGACAGCTTGTCTGATACGCTCAGCAAACAAGTTCACTTGGGAAAACTCACCCAACACACCAGCTGACCAGAGCAGCGTACAGACAACTCCAACAACACAAACACAACTGTTGCCTTTGGCCTCTGAGTGCATCTATCGGTAAATGCTGTGCGTTGTGTATTCTGTTCATACGCATGAGAAGTATGCAGCGATAATGCTCCAACAGTTTTCTTAGAGCCCAACCATCCACTGGACCACAACTATAATTCTTGTTTTATCCAGGTCTGGAGAGTTGGGATTAAGCGTTGTCTTTATTCAGAGTTGGGTGTTCGACACAACACTACAACAAGCTAAAGGTTAGTACTGAAGAGGCTCGCTGCCGTCTTAAAAATTAATATAGCTGTTTAAATGAATGCCATTTTATAAACTTTTTCATCACTGTCAATATTTTACATTTTCATTTACAGCAGTCCCTCTATCTACATCGCAGTTCGTTTTTCGCCAACTTGCTCTATTGCGCCCTGATGCATGCTCAATAATCCAGGTAGAAAAATCTAAAAAAGCTAAGTCTGGTCCTCTGGACATTCAAAAAAACA
>JARVGV010001587.1:26119718-26134158 GCA_031762435.1 Hypsolebias longignatus | reverse complement strand
GGATGGATGGATGGATGGATGGATGGATGGATGGATGGATGGATGGATGGATGGATGGATGGATGGATGGACAGAAATACCAGCTTCATATGTGTGGGCAGGAGCTTTATAGTGAAGATTGGTATAAAATGTTTCAGTAGTTCAGTTATGACGGTGGCATCTGTAATGCTCATCATCTTCTGAGGCGGTGAGAAGTTTGAGGTTCAGTGACAGGAGACGGTCACCGACCGAGCGTAGCGACTCTCCTCACCGCTGCTCACGTTAATGAGCAGACCACTGCAGCAGCAACCTGCCTCGGGTAGAATGGTTCGTCTGCGACGGACACTTATCCTGCTTTCCCATGATGCTCGGCTGATTTTACTGCCATCCCCGTCGTTGGGCTTATCAACTTATCTTTACTGCTGTGCAGTCAGGCAGATGATGTGGAAAAGCTACTGCATTGTCTTCTACACAAACATGTGAGATGCTTTCATCTTTCACCAGACTGCGAGACAAAAACACGTTCCTCACATCAAAGCAGAACTCTGCATGAAGGCACAGAGTGAACTGAAAACCTGCGCTGCTGCATTTCCCCTGAGAACAAGTGCAGGTCGGCTGGTCAAGAGCCCTGTGAGGAGACCCTGCCCTCCTGCTAATATATATGATAACAACAAAGACAGCTCGGTGTGGAGAGCGGGTCAATCCACCATCCGACAGCTAATGACGTCCTCAGTGCTGCCAGTTAATCAGGAACATTTTCAGGAGCTCAGCTGATGAGGAGCTGTAATGACTGCAGCAGTTAGCAGCGGGGGACCAGTTAGCAGCGGGGACCAGTCATCCTGCTCCGTCATCACGACTTCAGCCTCATAATGAGAGGAGCACAAATTTACAAGACACAACTGGAAAACAAAGGTAGATGCAAAACAAATGGAAGTTGCATTACGTCTTGATTTATTACAGATTGTTTATGATTTCAAACTTTTTTTTTTCTTACATAAAAGGAGCCACACACGACGACGACAGAAGATTTTTAAACCCAGTCTAACTTGCAAGGGCCGAGTTCACAACAGGCAGATGTTTCATTGAAGCCCAGTCACGAGGATCTGCAGCGGACAGTGGGCAAGAAGTGTTTTTTATTCATGCGTATCAGCTACGACAGGTCACGATGAGCTCAGCTTCCCAGCTCATGGACTCTGTGTTACCAGCTGCACATGCAGCATCAAATCAGCTCCTAACTCCAACACACGGTTCATGGGCAGTTAACATTCTCAGCCATAGTAGTTAAAAAACACCCCTTGACCAAAACTCCCCTGACAAACTTCACAGCAGGCTGGCTTGAAACATCCAGGAGGTGCTATTTCTAAGACAGACCTTGGTGGCAGGCCTCAGACTGAAGAAGTCTTTCAGATGAAAGACGCAGCAGAAAGAATCTGTCCAGATGACCTGATGTTTCAAATGATTTGCCTTCACAGAACTTTAACAACACATCTCAAAGCACAGTTGGTTTTATTTTTGAATAGATGTTCATGTAATGCAGCTTGAACCGTGCATGTCGTTCTCCGTGCAGCTGAGCACCGTGAAGCAAAGTTCTCTCTAAATGAGGAAGCCGAGTCGGTTTCATCTTCTGGTGAAGAAAAGAAAAAAGAAAGCAACCTGGAAAGTCACGCGTCTGTAATTAAAAGCCTGACTCCTCGCTGCGTGTCCTGGGGCTGTCTGCTGCACCTGCCCCTCGTTCGGCTGCCTGCACCGATCTGGGCCAGCTCGTTGCCGACAGGCATACAGAGCAGCCTCTGCACACGCTCAGTCTGTGCCACAGCCAGCAGCACGTCAACGTCTGCCTTGTGCGGGGAACCTGGGGAGGAAACGCTCTCCAACAAAGTCAGCCCCTGAACAAACACCTCTTTTACACACTCCTTCTCCCGAGGTGCTCCCTTCCTCCTTTTATTCAGCGGCTCCAAGTGATAAAATGCAACGACTCAAGTCTGCAGCGAGAAACTTCACTTGTCTTTGCAAATGACTTTCACCCCTCAGTCTCCCTCGTTTCCAGAGGCTTAACACATTAAAGATAAAATCTCATTTCCTAGTCTTGGAGCATATCTAGCCCTGAGCCCAGAGAGACTGCATCAGGTGCTGACATTAACAGCTTTCCTCCTGCTCACAAAACCCTGGAGCTGAGCTCGTTACTGCCCCGGTAAATAAAAACTGCATGAAACTGGAAATGTGCGATTATTCAACAAACATGTGAAAATAAAGTCTCTTTTAATCCTAAAGGTTTTGTAGATCATGATTTAAATTTAACTGATCATCGTCATCAGGCGGAGTTCTTTCAGCTCTGAAGCAAACAGGTGTGTTAACACAACACCAGGGTGGGAAAACATCAGCAATGACCTTTGAGAATCAACTGTTGCCGCCCATCCATACGGGAAGGGTCAAAGGTCATTTCCAAACTACGTAGTCTGTGTCCATCAATCTACAGAGACAGATTAACAAGTGGAATCAGACAGCTGCCAATCCCCCCAGGAGTGGAGGTCCCAGCAAATTCACCCCGAAGGTCAGACCGCGCGCTGCACAGAGAAATGAGCTTCATCTCAGACTCTACAGGCCTCAGTTAACAAGCTAAAGGTTAAAGTTTAAGATGGGACAATTAGAAAACCAAACACAGAAATCCTTCAGCTGTCAGCACGGTGGTGGCGTGGTGATGGTCCGGACTCCTGTCAGTCACAGAGTGGACCAGGAACGCCTCTGTAGATCAAATGGTTCTGGACTGGAGTCCAACAGCTGAAGCTTGGACCAAACTGGGTCCAACTGGACCATGATCCCAAACACAGCAGCTGATCGACAAGAGGTCAGAAGAACCAAGGTGCTGCAACGGTCCAGTCAGAGTCCAGAACCTCAACGTGACTCAGATGCTGTGGAGCTGCGCAGAAACTACTGAGCTGAGGAATGTGGGAAAGAAGAGTGGGTCAGAATCCCTCCACAACCTCCTGAGAGACAGAAAAAGTCCTACAGAAAACCTACAGAGGATTCTACAAGCTGTCGGACCAGTGGCGTGAACCAGTCACAGATTTAACATTTTGTTTTAATTTAATAAATAATGACACGATGGAAACTGTTGATTTGAATAATTTTAGAAACTGGTCAGGACCCGTGCAGTTTGATCATGTACTTGTACACAAAATCATAAAAGAAGGGGACTTTCCTTATCCCTTAATAGTGTTTTATTTTCAGATAACTGAAGACAAAAAAAGCCTACTGGTCACACACATTTTAAAAAAAGCTGATGTTTATTTTTATTACTGCAGAAGAAATACAGCAATTGAAATGAGCAACAGTTTGAGGTGCAGTCTGTGCTGCAACCACAGGAGGAACCCCTGGGAGTTCAAGATAACTGAGGGGGAGTGTTTCACAGTGATTCCAGGGGTGAACGTCTCACCAGGTGTGTGGCTGAGCACGTCAGGTTCTGTTAGAAGAGCCCAAGAAGGTGTCGACTGCCGTCACAACAACACCGGAGCAGTGGACGAACATGTGAACATCAATCAGAATCATCAGCAAAGAACAGCTCTATCATATCGTATCCTAACGAAGATGTACCGAGTTTGTCGAGTCAGTTTTTAATACGACTACAAAGAACAGCTCTGGTCTTCTGATTATGACGCGTAATGTCAAATTTAGGTAGACAACCTTCTGTTCAATCATCAAATGTTTAAACATATACCTGTAGAAGCTGGATTAGCAGATGTGTGAACTACATAAAACTGAAGACATTAAAATATTCCCCATTCCATTCTCTGATCATGCAGCTGTCGCTCTCTGGTGGGCTGCAGGCCTGACACCATCATCTAAGCCATGGAGACTTAATGCCTCCCTTCATAATCACAAGGTGTTTATTGCTTTAGCTAAAAGAATTTAAGAATTTTTTTAGACACAAATAAAGCACCTGAAACATCCCCTGTCATGTTGTTAGATTGTGCAAAGGCCTAAGAGCCAGTATCATTTCCTACACAACAGCAAAACAATAAATAAAAAAGACAAAAGGCAGCCAAACAGAAAGAATAAGAGGATAGAATCAGGGAACTGGAACATGAGCATAAACAAGGTAGGGCGCCCAGCATCTTAAACGATCTAAATATAACCCGCAGACAGCTTCAAGACTTACCATCAGAAAAGACTGAGGAGGCCTTCGTTATTCCAAACAGTTTTACAAAAACAGAAATAGAGCAAGCAGACTTTTTGCCCTTAGATTTAAAAACCAGCAGTCCTCAAACGTAGTTCAAAAGCTAAAATTGGGTAATAAAACCGTTACAAAACCATAAACCATTATAAACCCATAAACCATTGTAAAACCAAAAGAAGTAGCTGAATTTCTTGATGCATGCTCAATAATCCAGGTAGAAAAATCTAAAAAAAGTTAACTGTTGTCCTCTGGACATTCAAAAATCAAAACAAACAAACAAAAAATTTGTAGAAATGTTTCGTCTTTCCTCTGAAAGACTTCTTCACTCTGAGGTGCTGTATGCAGCTCAGTCTTATAAATAGGACTGTCTTATAGTGGATCAACCAGTTGCTGAATTATTTGCAGTCTTATAAAGTTTAATACCAAGACAATGATACCTTCTATAACTATGATAGTCAACCAAAACACTGGAGCCATCATGGTCTGATGCAATAATAGTGGGCTAAAGAAGGTAAGGACCCAACCAATTGTGGGACCATTATCTATGCTTAATGGAGATGTACATATTCTAATAGCTGTGGCTAAATTATTAAATGTTTTAACAACTCAAATCATACATCCAGATCAAACCGGTTTATTGCTGGGAGGCACTATGGAAATAACTTGTGTTGTTTATTGAATATTATATCTCACCAAAAAGAAAATAAAGCGATAACAGTAATAATCTCTGTTGATGCCAAAAAAGGCATTTGATTGCGTGTCATGATGGAAATACCTAATTCAGATGTTAAAGAGGCTTAAATTTAGACCCACATTTATTGATGGAATGCACATGTTTTACTCATCCCCACAATGGCTGTTAGAGTCAATGGCTTTAGAGCAACATGGGTCAACGTGGAGCATGGATACAGGCAGGGGTGCCCTCTGTCCCCCTTTTTGTTTGCAATTAGCATTGAGCCACAGGCCCAACTAATCAGTAACTGTAATGAAATTAAAAGGGATTTTGATTGGCACAGGAACATAAAATAGAGTATCATTATATGCAGATGATGTTCGATTGTATTTGACAGAGTCTGCATCATCAATACTATGCTTGAAGGGAATGATTTCTGAATATAGGTACTTTTCTGGCTACAAATTAACATTGATAAGACATAGGTGATGGATGTCCATAGCAATGTTCCACTGGAGGTTAAGCAAAGTGGTTTTAGGTGGCCAACAGAAGGCATTAGGCATTAATATCCCTCTTTCACTAAATTATTTGTTTCACGTTAATTACAGTAAAATGTTGAACATAATTAAAAATGACCTAGAACAGTGGTCAGCGTTACCGCTCTCCCTCCATCATAGCATAAAATCTACTCCTATGAATCTTCTAGCACGACTGTTATACACTGGATTTGTTCCAGATGTTACCAATAGGTTTACAAAAACCCACATTTGTTAAATAGGATAAAATAATTTCAAATTTCATATGGCAACGAAGCACCCCTGCATAAAGTACTTTGTACAAACCACTACAGAAATAAGGCAGATGGGGATTTTAAAAAATCTCCCTGTTTGAAAATACTATTTCTGGGCAGCACAATTAATGCCATTAATCTCATGGATTTGAAGTAACTCTCATGCAAGATAGCTGAGCATTGAACAAATGAAGTGCACCAAACCTCTAAAGGTATTTCCTTTTTTTAGATACAATATTATGATAAAGGTGTTTCCACTGTGGACTAGAACCACTTCTAACATTTGGAACAAAGTAAGAGATCTATCAACATTAAGTAGAGCACATATTAAATCCTTCAATTGTAATATTTTAGAAAAGAAACTGTCCAGATGACATGATTTAACTTTTTGTGATTTATTTACCTGAATGGCACTTTTAAACTTTTTTTTTTTTAACCTTAGACAAGAGTTTTTCAAAATGGACTGAGGGAGGATTATGTTTATACATCAGTAAATTGATGGGAATGACCTTATGTCATTTGAAGAGTTACGCAGGCCAGAAAACTGATTTATTTAGATATTTGATGTTACAATATTTTTTTTATGAAAACACACAGGGAATGAGAAAGAGTACACACCAATTAAAAAAAACTTCCTAACCCAATTCCAAACAAGTGACAGGGATGAGAAATAGGTAACAAAGTTGAAAGAGATGTTTCTGTCGATGAATCTTAATAAGTCCATTCAAACAAAACAAAGATGGGAGACAGAGATGGCAACAAATATTTCTAAGAAAATGTGGGAGGGGGCGTGGACGGAGGCACATCAGGCTACAAATTCAAACATGTGGTGACAATTTAAATAAAAACGTATCCGTAGGTATTTCAGGACCCCAGTTGTAAGACTGACCCTAAAGTACCAAATCTGTGTTGGACAAATCACACACACATTTTCAGGTCATGCCCTAAACTACAAAATTTTGGGGATGAGGTATACAAGGCCATAAAGCAGATCTTTCAAGAGGTAATACCAAAGTATGTAACAATCACATTACTCTGTATTATACCAGCAATTATGCAGGGAAGGGATAAATTATATATTTTAAATGTTCATTTTACAGCAGCCCTGAAATGCATTAGTGGCAATTAGAGCTATCCTCTTACAACAACTGGATCCAAACAGTAAGGGAACTGTACCAAATGAAAGACATAACTTCAAAAGCCTACTTTTAATGTATGATGGAGCCCAACAGCTTTTTTCACGTAAAGATGCAACAAGTTCAGGGTTTGGTTTAGGATGTCTTCGCTCAGTTGAAGTGAGTTTCCTCTGCAGGGTAGCTGGACTCTCCCTTAGAGATAGGGTGAGAAGTTCGGTTATCCCGCAGAAACTCAGAGTAGAACCGCTGCTCCTTCACATTGAAAAGGAGCCAGTTGAGGTGGTTTGAGCATCTGGTAAGGATGCCCCCTAGACGCCTCCCTAGGGAGGTGCTTTGGGCATGTCCAACTGGGAGGAGACCCCGAGGAAGACCCAGGACACGCTGGAGAGACTATGTCTCTCTGTTGGCCTGGGAATGCCTTGGAGTCCTCTCAGAAGAGCTGGAAGAGGTGGCTGTGGAAAGAGATGTCTGGACCTCCCTAGTCAAGCTGCTGCCCCCATGACCTGACTTTGGAATGTTGGAATGTTTGGATGTTGCTTCACAATAAGAAGGTCCTGGGTTTGATCTCTGGTTCTGTGTGGAGTTTGTATGTTCTCGAGTTTTCTCCAGAGTACTCTGATTTCCTCTCACACAACAGAAACATGTACAGTATTTCAATGGGTAATTGTCTGGTGACTTCAGAGTAAATGTGCATCATATAGTAACACATGTACAATCCAGTTTGTTTCTAACATTTTCATGAAACTGAAAATCATTTAACATCATGAAAGTACAATGGCTGCTCTCAAGTAAACTTAAGGAAGTTTATTAATCAGATTCGAGATGTTAACAATTTTAGTTACAATTACCAAACATACTTCTTCATGTTACAATATATATACAGTATAGATGCAGAAGCATGGCATACAACAACAAATTAACGAGTGAATAAGCTGCAGATGTTTCTCTCAAAGTTAGATTCCTGTTTTTGCTTTTGTCTGGACTGGCTTCTTGCGCTGATGCACTGGGGGGCGAGCTGGGGGGAGAGGATTTCGGCTCTGGTAAGGCTTTTTCTCCGGTAAATAAAACACCTGATCCCTCAGCATGAACTGAGGAGGGCTGTGGCCCTTGGAGATGCTCAGGATTTCCTCTGATTTGGCGCGGGGCCCAGTGAGGACGGGAGCAGAAGTTTTGGGAATGATGGTGGTCATGGTCCGAGTCAGGACCTTTCCCCTTCTGAGTGCCAGAGGAGCGGCTGAAGGCTTCTGTTTCTTTTCTGCAGCAGCGCCCTCTGCTTGCGTTTTAGGATGTGTCTGCTGCAGGTCGTGGGAACGCCACTCTTGCATCTTTTGTTCCAAGTCTTTCAGGGCCTGGTCTGTGTAGGTCTGCATATCCTTACGCACCAGAGAAATCTGAACATCAAACTCGTTCTTCAAGTCTCTTTTAGTTGCCTCCAGCTTGTCCTCAAAGGTTGAACGCAACATCTCCAGTCTCAGGTCCAGTTCCTTTGTGCTGCCATCTTTCTGCTTCTCTGCTTCTTTTTCCTCCTCTGCATCGACATCTGCACCGTCAGCTTTGCTGGTCTCCTGCAGTATTTCACTTTCCCTCTCTTTGATTTTTTGTACGAGCTCCAGGATGCTGCTCTTTGAAGCTTGTGATCTGATCCGAGTGCGCACCTGTTCAAAAACAGACTGCACCTTTGCTTGGACGTCCTTCTCAGCCGTGCCGCCGTCCTCAGTACTTTCATCCTGCAGAGCGACTGAAGACGTTTGCTCCTCTCCTGCTGCAGGGGTGTCCTGTTGTTCACAATTCACCAGGGTTTCTGGGTCTGCTTCAGAGGCTGCTTCACTCATTTTTTACTTTTTGCCTTGCCAGCTCCAACTGAGCTATTACATTTACATGAGAGATGCTGGAATGGGAAGGACTTGTGTGTTGGTCCTCAGAGAAACTGGCTACCAGGGGATTTAGACCTACAATCCAATGTAGTACATGATGAAAATCAAAAGCACAGTGGTTCAATAAATGCTCATAAAATCAGGTGTTAGTGTTTTTGCTCTGGCACACAGGTGATGTTTCTATCTCTGATCCTAACCACACCTCCCAAACTGGTGTAAAATTACCCTAAAGTTGTAGTTGGGTAAATCAGATATAATTATTTAACCCTGCTTAGTGTCTGCATGCATGTAGCTGCATCCAGTGACAACAGAGAGCTGCTTGGTAACAGCATGAAAAACAAAGGTCTGCAGGGACAGTCGCAGCAACAACAACCGAGGGGGGTGACGTCAAATTCCCACAAGTGATTAGTACAACTTTACTGGATGACAAAGGTGTAACACACAACAAACAAATCTGTCTGTGTGCAGGACTGAAGAGAGCATGACTTTGTGTTATTTAATGCACATTTCAGCTTTAAGATCAGCCTAAGACACTTTAGTAGAAAGTTCAGGTAAAAAACAGCTCTATCGAGAATTAGAAACATAATTTATGGAGAAATTTGGCTCATGATTTGTTGAAGAAAATAAAAATGTTTAGACATGATGAACAGCAGTAGTCAGTTACTTTTTGATTGTCCTTTGCCTTTTGATTAGCATTTTGGCTTCAAGTGACTATTAAACTCTGTTTACAATTTTTATTAAATCTTGTTTTCTGATTCATTGCTACGACTTAGTGCTCTTTGGTGTTATTCTGAACATAAAAGGCATAATTTACTAATTGGTCAATAAAAACACTGAATTTTTAAATTATATTTGTTATAACTAACTGAAAAAGTGGGAACTCAATGACACTAGAACACTAACATTAATACATGTCAGTTATTAACATGTCAAAATCTCAGAAAGATCATCTTTAATCAATCAGAGTTCAAATTCCCTGGGTTTTCAATGACTGAAAAATGTGTCATTTTTCAAGTTTTCCCCAATTTCCAAAGTCACAGGGAACCCTGTAATTTTATGCTTGTAAAATATACTTTTTTCTTATCTCCATGTATCTATGCACATAAGAAACTTCTACAAAATACTTTAAACTTTTAAAGATATGTTTCCAAAAGTAAATCTGAACAACTAACTAACAAAAAAGCAAGTAACTAAAGTAAAATCAACGAGCAATAAAAATCAGTGCCACAGCGATTGGTGACTATTACAAATATATTATAAAATGTCTTGTCAAGACAGAGTCTGGTTAATGTGTCAAATAGTTACTGATGCGTCTAAAAATATTTTTGGTGCATATTCATTTTCACATTATTTATTCAGTATTTAGATTTTTTTTAATATATAAATTAAAATCCAAGGTAATAATTAGCAACAATGAACACTAATATTTTCAGATTGTTAGGTTTTTTTTAAATGGTGAGACCATGTGTTGTGTCTTTGCTTTCTCTAAGACTTTTTAAATTCATGTTAAATTTGTATAAATAGATTTTAGCATCAGATTAACTATTTTCTGTTGTTTTGTTTTGTACTATAAAATATATGTTACCTGAAAATACAATGAAATTAAAAGAAATCAACACATTCATATGAAACAATTAATTTATATTAGAAATAGTAATAGGGCAGCACGGCGGCACAACTGGTAAAGCTGCGAGAAGTTTGCCGGTTCAAATCCCAGTTCGGAGGCCTTCTGGGTGGGGTTTGCATGTGCTCTCCGTACATGTGTGGGTTTTCTCCGGGTACTCCGGTTTCCTCCCACAGACCAAAAACATGCATGTTAGACTGATTGGTAACTCTAAACTGTCTCTAGGTGAGAAAATTTAGTCTCTGAGCTGAGAGGAGAGTAAAAGTGAGCAGATAATGTGGCTCGTGGCTCATTTCTGTGAATGGTCCTCATGTGTTTACATTTATGTATGATTATGTATGTAACACATCCTGAAATCTGACCTAGCCGGTAAAATGCCAAACATAAATCTTCAGCTGCCGTAAATTGTGCTTCTTTTCAATAAACAACATGAGAGAATGAGATTTTCCCCAACACTAGACTGTTGTTAAAAGAAGAGAGGTTTTATAGATGTTTCAATGCTGCTTATTGACAAGAGAGTCAACTCGTGTACTGATGAAGGAAAGACAAATCAGAAGCTCTGCAGCATGACGGCCATAAAGATAAAAGATATTAAGAACCTGATCAACAGTATTAAAATGCAACATCGTGACTCTGAGTTTAATTAATTTTAATTTAATTTTGGGGGAGTGGTGGCGCAGTGGTTAGATGGTGGACCTGTGATCGGAAGATCGCTGGTTCAAGCCCCGGTCCCAACAACATAAAAAAAAAAAAAAAAAATGTGGGTGGAAAAAGGTGAAACACCCACACCTGCCTCCACTCTCATTTGCCCCACTCTGGGCCCCTGAGCAAGGCCCTTAACCCCCACCGTCTGTTCCCTAACAGGCCTCTCTTGAAAATGAGTTCTCGTGGCTCAATGAGACTAACCTGGATAAATAAAGGATAAATGAAAAATGAAAAAAACATTTCTTTCTCCAGTTTTTCAGAAGATGACTCATTCCTTCAGAGACACCTGCTGAAAATGTTCTTTGAGCTGGAAGCTGTTTACTTCAGAGGGGAGTCATAATGTTCCTAAGAGTAGTCGAAACATCTTTTGAGAGCTGTTGTTCTATACAAAGGCTCTTTGTGTGAAAACAAGTTCGTTTCGGACTCTCGAACCTGACCAGTTCATCTTCGGCTCTGAACCAGAAAGCAGTTCTTTTCTGGACCCGATCCTGACGTAGTCCAAGGTCCGCTCGTTCAGTCCTGAGCAGATAAACATTGCTCAATTACAATTTGTTAGAAGCAAAATAGAACTACAGGAGCTGAAGCGTTTTGCAAGACTCACGTTCCCGGCTTGAAGTCTAAGCCGGCTGAAGGTTGAGATGGACGGCACCTCCTTATCAGCTGTTGCCCTCACAGACCCATGAAGCTGTCACAGTGACGTTCAACTACCTTGGACTGTTCCTGGCACGTCCTCCTCATGGTGATTCCTGGTCTGATCCACCAGAGAACTCCAGAAAGACGAGAGACCTGATGCCCTCAACACTGACCTGGTAATGAGCAGAAACCTGACACGAAGGTCTGGTTTACGAAGGTCTGGTTCATTTTAGCTGATGCAACTTGGTAAATCATTTCCTGGCTTGCAGTGATAATAAATGACTTATCTGATCAGATTAAACAACTTCTTTCTACCAAAATCAAACTATTTATTAAAATTGTCTAACCTTCTCTAAATTTGTGCGCGTATATATATAAAAAAAAACAAAGTAATTCCTGCTCAAAGAGTCAATTTTGCTTTAGATTATATAATTAAGCCATAATTGATTAATTGTTATTGATGTTGATTCGCAGTTTGATTATTTTTGTAATACAACTTCAAAGACTACTTTGGTCTTCATTTGACTGAATATTAATTTGTTCTGGTACAGAACTTGTAATTAATTCTACTTCAGTGACTGAGTTAAGTTTATGAAAGAGTGAAAATATTAATGAAATTGTTGTTGGTCAGTGAACTGACTCACTTTAATGAATGAAAAATAAGTAAAACAAATGCAGTGGCGTGCTGATGGAGAAAGTGTCACCTTTCTTAATCTCACCTTCGTGATTGCTACAGTGCTGTGTTTATTGAATCGTTCATCTGAGTCGGATTCTTTGGGTTTGCTGTGAACGTTTATGATGCTTTGTTCAGAACTTTATCTTTTGTTTATGAAGATTATCCCTCTGAGACACGAGGTCTTTCAAGTAAAGTCCCCCTGACGCTCGTCTCCAAACAGCCCACCCTGTCTGCCTTAAATCAAAGTTGCTTGTTTTGACTGAATAATTACAACCACATTTAGTTTTTTATTATTATAATTGTGTACATGTATTTAAAAAAAAAACAGTCAAAATGTTGACTAAGATTGTCTCTTTTCTCTGCAGGCTCAGTTTTTATTCAGTAAGATCCTTGAATTTAAAAACATTACTGTCAAGACATTGAGGTATTTCTATCTATCAGAATTCTTATATATTTATTTCCTTTTTTTGCAACTTTAACACAAAAATAATCAAATTCACGTCAGATTTTCTTAGTTTTGTTTTAATAGCGTCCTCCTCTTCTCTCGCAGAGATCTGGGTCACGTTGCCGGCGGAATGAGTTGTGATTTTTTCCGGCTTTGGATCAACGGCACAGGTTTGAAAGACTTGCTTCAGTTTGTCAGTGAACTTCCTGCAGGAGGCACGAGGCCTGCTCTGGTGAGAAACAAACTCCATCAACGTCGTGTCACAACCTCTTGTACGAAGGAATGAACGTTAAAGTCACACATGGACGTTCAGTTTGAAAAATATCCGGTTAAAATTGTGTCACCAGAGAAAATGCATCGTGGAGGAGCTGAGGAATCGACCTGAACTGGACCTCAGTGTTTTAAATTCTGGCTTTGCTGCCACCTTACCGTAAGAATCAAATCTAAAGAGCTCTAACCACCATAAATGTTTCTTCTTGAAGACTTCCTTTAAAGCAGTGCTCCTTCTTTTGCAGGGTGACGATGATAGAGCGCCTCTCCAACACGTCTGTCAGAGCCATTCTGAGCCACATTCGCTCACATTTTGTTGATTTCCTGCGACTGCCTCGTTACAAACAGACAAATTTAGCCGAGAAGGCCGTAGCTGAACTGGTGAGGCACCTACATTAAAAACACAACGGCTGCATATCTTTTAGATGTTAAAGTGTGATCAGTATCATAAATTCAACTTCCATCTTAAAGTGTTAGAAATCTCCCATGACAATTTGGAACAAACATGCATGAAAAGAGTTTTTAAAATGTAGACAGAACAAACTGCAGACTTGAAGGAGTTAGATCAACAGAGAGAACAGAGGAATCTCTCTTTAGATGTTTTCCACACTGGTCAGATAATTAAAGTGTGAACTCTTGTGCAGTGGTGGCATATCACCAAGTACAAGTACTTCGTCACTATACACAAGTACATTTTTCATGTATCTGTACTTAACATAAGTAGAGGTAAACGTGGGTACTTTTACTTTTACTCCACTACATTTTACATTAAGTATCTGTACTTTCTACTACACTACATTTCTATTATTCATTGCATTACAAGATACAGTACATTGCAGTTTTTTTTTATTTGTTCGTTAGTTTGAAAGTTACTGATGGTGAGAGGGGAGTTGGGCCATCAAATCACTGCAAAGTGGACAGGTAACGTTAGACCCACCTTCAAGAAGAACTGAGCCAATGAGCTATATTCTATATACTGTACGTCATTGAGCTGGATGCACCCACAGCACTAACACACACAAAATGGATTCCACAGCAGTCAGCCAAAAGATAGCCATGGCCTTATTGAAAGATTATTGAAATACTATTGAAAGACTGTTCAGTACAGCAGGACAGATTCTCTCTCCCAAAAGAGCCGGACTGGATAAAAAAAAACCTTTGAAAACCAACTTCTTCTGAACTTGAACAAGAAATTCTTGCTGCAATATTAAAATGTGTTAGTTCATGATGTTAGGAGACAAGAGATGTCTCCAAATGTCTTGACACTCAGGTCCAAGTTTAGAAAATGGTGTCAGGAAGTTAAAGTATTGTTCACTAGTGATCCATTACAAGGTTGACTGGACAGTATTTTTAACTTGATTTGATGACAAACTGGAGCTGAAGTGATCAGAGCCTAACTTTCAAAGATATAATCATTCCTCTTTCTTATTTTGTTTAATGACATTTAACTCTGCAGGTCAT
>JARVGV010001587.1:26102959-26114707 GCA_031762435.1 Hypsolebias longignatus | reverse complement strand
AAGACACTGAACCCCTCATTGCCTCCGATGTGTGTCCCATCAGTGTATGAATGTGATAAAGCTCTGATTATTCTTTGTGTAGATCTACATAGTAGAGTGCTGTATGAATGGGTAAATGAGGCACAGATTGTGTTGTAAAGCAGTTTGTGTCTTGATAAGATAGAAAGGTGCTTTATAAATACAGTCCATTTACCATTTTATTCCCACAAAATGAGGTTTAGCCAAAAAGAAAGATTGAAAACGTTTGTTCTGAAGTGGTTAAATCCCGCTGTAATCAAGATGCCTACTGATGTCAAGAAAATGTGATATAACCAAGTGTTTGAAGTTGAAAATGTAAAAATTAAAAGATATAAGGCTGAACAAGTGTATTTTTCTCAGAGATGGGCGATCATTTGGTGAAGCATGGAGACGGTGTAAAAGATATTGCATTTACAGTGGAGGACTGCGACTTCCTGGTTCAGGTAACACTACACGTTCTGCTCTGCAGAACTTTAAGCTTTGCTTAAAAAAAAAAAAAAAAATCAAACTTTTTCAAAAGTTCAATTAAATCGTTTAAAACTAAATTGAGGAAATTCATATTTTTGTCCTGACACAGAAAGCCCGTGAGCGAGGGGCAGTTATCATAAAAGAGCCCCACACTCTGGAGGACAAGTCTGGTAAAGTCCGACTAGCCGTGCTTCAGACGGTAGGAAACTCAGCACCACCTCTAAATTTGAGCCCAACATTTTATTCAGCACTTTGTTACAGCTATAAAACATATTGTCTGAAATGACAAGACTGTGGCTTTATGTGTGTGTGCTGCAGTATGGCGACACCACACACACATTTGTGGAGAGGATGGACTACACTGGGCTGTTCCTGCCTGGTTTCCATGCCACTCTGTTCAAGGACCCTTTCCTGGCCAGACTGTGAGCGGACATGATTTAAAATAAGACACATATTCATGGATAATAACCGAGGCGTTAGTTTTATGTGGTGTTGCCTCCCTCTCTGTTCTGCTGCAGACCAGCTGGAAAACTGGACTTCATTGATCACGTAGTGGGAAACCAACCAGACGATGAGATGGTCTCAGTCGTAGAATGGTAATGAACCTGTTCAGTCTCTGATAACAACCCTGCTGTTCAGATCTTTCTGTTGGGACGTGGTCTGGCTGAGTCCGTATCAGGGCAAAGCTTAGAGGAGGCTCTGAAAGGTGTTGGACTATTACGTAACAATGCCTTTTTGGCAGCAGTCAGTGATCTGGATTATTTTGCAGCTTTAAGAGGGGCTCTAGTGGTTCTTCACATCTGGAACCTGTTTGTCTCTATTACACTGAAGACAAAATGTGAAATAAGGCAGCTCTTGAAAAGAGCAAGCTCATTGGGTAATTTAGGGGGAACAAGGGGGCGTACAAAGAGCTGGAGCTTTCTGGATGTGTCTTTTATGTTTTACAAGCCAGAGGAAATATTTCCGACCCTCATGACAAACAAAAAAACAAGCATCTGAAATCATTTATCATAATCTAGTAACCCAACAAGCAGCATCTATGGAATGATTCTAGCTCTATCTACAAAGCTGTGAGATGATTCGTGCGGTGCACATAAAGCCTGGTCTGAATTTACCTGTAACCTCTGGTTGACTTCACAGGTATCGCAGGAACCTTCTCTTTCATCGCTTCTGGTCGGTGGACGACAAGCAGCTTCAGACGGAGTTCAGTGCCCTGCGCTCCATCGTTGTGGCTAACCACGAGGAGACGGTGAAGATGCCAATCAACGAGCCTGCAATGGGAAAGAGGAAGTCCCAGATTCAGGCATGTCAAAACCTCCAAAACGTACAGGACTAAAACCTGAAGAAAGTTTTTCACGTAACAGTTTTGTCAAATTACAGGAATATGTGGAATACTACGGAGGAGCTGGGGTGCAGCATATCGCCATGAACACTTCAGATATAATTACAGCTGTAAGAATGTGAAATATATTTTTCAAAAATTAATTTAAACAACCACATGAGAAGTCTGAACGTACCTGTTGTTGGCAGATACGTAACCTGAAGGAGCGCGGCATGGAGTTCATGTCAGTGCCGGACACCTACTACAACCAGCTGAGGGAGAAGCTGAAACACGCAAAGATCAAAATATCTGAGGACCTGGACGTCCTGCAGGTCAGACACAAAGCATTAGAACAGAACTGAATGACTTCTGATGCGTTTGACAGATAATATTAAACAGATCTTATCGTGACGTTACAGGATCTGAGGATCTTGGTGGACTATGACGACATGGGTTATTTACTTCAGATCTTCACCAAGCCGGTCCAGGATCGTCCCACCGTGTTCTTGGAGGTCATTCAGAGACACAATCACCAGGTGAGGACAGCGTTGGGTAAACGTCACTGAAAACACACTAAAACAATCAGTGTAACATCAACTCCTTCATTTTACATTTTCTTTACAGGGTTTTGGTGCAGGAAACTTCAAGTCTCTGTTTGAAGCAATTGAAGCGGACCAGCAGGCCAGAGGAAACCTGACAGTCCTCACGCCCAACGGAGATTTAAAAACCATGTGAACCTACGTATGAAGTTCTCACAGTGACGTGCTGCATCTCTACTCTGAGTGATGCACACGGAAAGGACACACCAGTAAATACCTGTATTTCAGGGTTTTTTTTATTGCTGATAATAAATTCCTTTAACTTTAATTTATTTTGGTATAAATTTACAATTCATACAAGGCAAACCTTATGAATTTATATTACCAAACAAATATCACAAGTTAAAATGTACAACGCCTATAAAATATTAACAGGGGAAACATTACAAGCTTGACTCAAGCAAAACCCATTTAAAGCTCTCGTAAATGAAAACATGCGACCGTAATCAGAACAAGGTCAAAAGACCTTTTAATGTAACGAGACATTTTTTTTTTTGCAAAAAGTCTGATTTCTTTCCTTTTGTTGAAATAAATACTTTGAATGTGCCATCTTGTTCTTTATTTCACTGACGTATGAGCAACTATATAGTATGATTTTAGTATATTTAACATACTTTTACAATATTAAATACCCTACCTCCATAGATAAATCAAAGGAAATGAAATGGTCTCATTTGTGTTATGATCAGTTAAAACAGTTCACAGGTTTCACTAGCAGCACCAACATATCTGCAGAGCTTCCATAATCTCCTGTGACCTCCAGACTGTACAGTTTTAGACAGAAGAAAAGACTGGACGACCATGTGGGTCATCTCAACTATCCATACTTAAAGCTGCTTCATTATGGGTCAGTTCAGGGATCCTCTGCAGTTCTCTGCCCCACACAAACAAGGAATCTTTGTTTCCTCAATGGGAAACTTGTAGTCGTAGGTAATTTCTTCATTGACACTTATTGGCTGACGGGAGTAGATCACGATCTTCTTCTGAGACTCAACAGTGATGATCTTTGCGTAACAGTTGGGCTGGAAGACAATAAAACGACAGTGCAAACCATTTAGTTTAACAGTGTGAAGGTATTTCTCATTCATGAGTCATGTTTAAAAGCAGCTGCTATCAAGATCGAATCCAGTTCAAAATTCTCTCTGATTTGCTACAGCCGTATGTCCCACCATGTTCTCTGAGGTCAGCGGACCAGTTACTGTAATTACTGTTAATTCGTCGGGTGGGGTTCAGAAATGGTGGCTATAAGGTCTGGGGCCAGGTCGGGTCGGATTTTTTGGGCCTGAATACAACTAGTCAGTACTCACATTGCAGCTGTGGTTGATAAATCGGGCTAAATTCCCCAATTTAGTGGCGTCAATGATGGTGTCCTGATCAACACGAAATAAATAGCTGCTTCCGATCCCCTCCTCCTCGTATTTCTGCTCCCTCATGTCTGCAATGACCTGAGGAAAACAAACAAACAAACAAAAAAACTAATATGTTTGTAGAAGATGAGAGATGTTTACTACACTCACAACTACCAGAGAGTCCCAGTGGAACTACTCGTAGGAACAGCCAGGAGAAAAGAGGTTTGCTATCTTTACCTGTCTGATGATTTGTCCCACATATTCAATCACCATCTCATCTGCTGCGATAGGCTCCATGGCAAACAAGCCCCACTCATGTATGAAACTCCGGGTGAAACGAATTCTCTTCTTTCGAAACTGACATGAAGAGAAAAGAAGAGAATCATGACATGCTGCATTTCAAATGGGAACTTCAACTTACCATTAATGTTTATGATTAGACTACATTTAACACCACTGTGTTGTGATTGCAACTGTTTTATTGTGTAACAGAAATGTTAAAACACCCTATTCTTTTTTTAGAGCACAACTTAGACCCAGGCAGTGATACTTGTTGCTTTAGGAAGTTTTCCAAACATCTGGAGCACAATTTTAAAACATAAATTATAAACGTCTCATGCATTATATACCTCATACTAGTTAAATCAGTGTGATGTTGCATAACAAGCAGAAACAGAGAAGTAGAGTGTTGCCAGTCTCTTAAACATCGCATGTAGTACACTGAGGAAGATCTGGCTGCATTTGAAAAAGATGCCGTTTCAAGTCCATGTTATGAGAAAGTGCTAAAATTCACACTTTAAGATCATTAAAAAATTTCACACATTCATATTAAACAAAGTGGATTGGAAAGTCCTTTAAGTGTTTCAGTTTGAAGGCAGTTTTACATTTTTGTACGTATTTATGAAAATCTAATGGATACATTTATTTTGCTTTTATTCCAGCTATAACCACCTTCGGTTGTTCTGTGTGGTCAACACGGTTCAGAAGCTTAAACCAAGCCACAGAGATGAGAAGTTTACCTTAAGCTGGTTGAACTTGACCAGGTCGCTGTCACAGCTGAAAGAGGACAGCAGGCGGCGCTGTTCAGACCTGAAGTCAGATCCAGCTCGCAGGGATGTGGGTTGCTGGACTGTGAGAGACATTCCCTGCAGAAACATTTATTGTCACTTAATAAAAAATAAAAACTGCACAGTGAACTCACAGCATTTGTTATCTTCTGTTAAGCACCTGAGCTCTTGTAGACTGAAGATCAGCAGCCAGCTTTGTGCTGTTGAGGTATTTCATTTTATCCTTCCTGCTGATTGTGTAGAAGCCTTCACTGCGAGCAGATCCAGTTCTGTGGACTGGGAGCCAGGACCTGTGCTCTTCACTCCTTTCTGCTGGGGTTTTGGTCAGTGAGCAGCAGTTAAGGAAGTGATGCACAGATTACGACACACAGCTGTGAGTAACATTAACCAAACTTCTTCACGTGTGCCAGTCATCGTTTTGACTGTAAAAAGACTAAACTCCACTTGGATTACTTGAGCCTTAACATAATTATCATCATCATCACTTGCATCTCGCTGATATCACACCGCTCTCTAAACATGTGTACATAATTTCGTTTCATCACATGTACCACATGTGGTGCAAATGACAATAACGAACGACTCTCTGATACTCTCTGATACAAAGGATATGAGGATGAGGTATCCAGCGGGTGTCACTGAGCCACCCAACACCAACGCCCTGCTCGTGCAGCTTTTCATAAGTAAAGAGCAGCAGCCTGGCATCTTCTTCATCCAGGCCCTCCTTCCAAACACTATGAAGGATTTTCTTCTCCTCACAGCGGCACCTGTGAAGACGCTGTTTAGAGGAAAGGGAACAGCTAAATCCTTGAACCAGTCTCCGCCGATGACGGGCCCTGCTTCTCCTTTTTAGCCTCCTCCACAGTTTTTGCCTGAGTACGGAGTTCTCCTCGTCCAAAAGGTCAGGCATATTCTCAAGTCCCTGCAAGGGCTTCGTTCTCACACCTGAGGTCATGGTCACATCACTACCATCAGCAGAGTCCGATGAAGATCCAGAGAGGCTGCATGGAGATGATACTGGGACGGGAGAAACTCTGAGACAGTTGTTGTGCAGCAAAGATTTCGAGGAGGTGCTCGTTGTTTTTGTTTTCCTCTTGTGGACTACGTCTTTTTGGGGAGAGAAGATGTCTCTTCCAGGAGTCTTTGGAGGTGTGATGTACAGATTGCTTGATGGAGGTGGGACATGTGGTGGACTGCTGAAAGGTAAACACACTGTGCTTCCTTCTGATGTTATTATCCCTTGGACATTTCTGTCCTCCCTGCCAGGAGTTTTAGGCTTCTCCTCATAGAGCGAGGACGAGGCAGGCAGGAAATCAGAAGCTAGAACCTCACTGCCTGCTGGAGAGAGGGAAAAGACCTCACTGGCTTCATCTGAGTCTGCACCCACCAGGTCAGCCACTATACCCTTGCCTGGGGTTGGTGGTCGCTCCACAGCTGGGGATGCTGGTTTGATTTCTATAAGATTATCAGGGTCACTGTCCTCCAAACAGCCTGAAGGAGTGAGAGGTCTCAAGTTGAGGGGCTCTGCTGTCCATTCAGGTCTTCTCAGCCCAACATCAAGGTCGGGCTCCACTGCCACACAGATTAACAAGAAATTATTAAAAAAAAGAAAGTTGCATCTTTAAATTTAAAACTCTAGTTTTATGTAGTTAATTTATAACAAGCAATACACTCAATAGTTATTTAATTTTGTATAATCATTGGAAGCTTTTCTGGATGTCAAAAATACAATTTTTGACTTGCAAATATAAAGAAAATATCACTAAATGACAGCTGCATTCCTAGAGGGAACGTCTTTCACCCACCACCTTGCACACCAACTTTATTCAAAGATGTTGCACTGACGGTGCAACTTGACGGTGTCGACTCTCAACTACGACCACATCAAACCTCAGCTCAACATCTGTAAAATGACTGAGTCATAGCCATTGTTGTGACTGCTAAGTTTAATTAGTTGTGGTGGCCAGGGCTTAATTTGTAAACTGACTGATGCCAGAACAGCGGGCAGTTGTGTGTGTGTGTGTGTGTGGGGGGGTCTTTTGGTCATCCCACAGAAAATTTTGAATAACAGAGATGCCATTTCATGCATTTTGGTGTGTTTTAACGGGTTATACATCAATATTTACCTACATTTGTAAACACAATAAAATTACTATTTTAGAGAGAAACTGCAGGTTGTGTGTGAATAGAGCAGCTCCGATTCTGTCAGGTGTCCTAAACCCCCTCCTCCCTCCCCTCACTTCACAGTTCTGAGCTGAACTCTTCTCAGCTGAATTCAGTCCTCCTGCTCCAGTTCTCGTGGCACCGTTTGACGCACCTGAAGGCTTCAATTCTTAGTTGTCCAACTAAGGACGATCCATCCATTTATTTTAGGAAAGTAAACTGGACTGTCTTTTTGACATTTTGAGCATCGTTGTTTTGAAACGTGACGTAATGTGAATAACACATCAGACATTTCTATATTTGTATTTTTAATTTAGTTTTCACAGTAAGCTTTTTTTAATTCATTATGTCTGAACTGTAGCAGGAGTTCAGACACATCAGCAGTTGTGCGCTGTCTGAAGATGTTGTGCATAACGTGCACTGTGCAGGGCATTTATTTATTCTGTTGAATAAATGATTGTTTCTGTAGTTGAACGGATCATGTCAGCAGCTTCATGTGAGCTGCAGCCCCCCTCACCCTCCTTAAGTGATGGGGGGGGGGGGTCTGAGAGGAGGGGAGAGGGGGTGATTTTTAGTGCGCAGCACAGCTAAGGAAGGACAATGTTGGAGAGGAGGAGGAGAGAAGGCACTCTGTGTGTAAATGTGACCATCTGTCTCTCCATCCTCACACACACACCTCCCAGCCTGGGAAGGAGGGTGTGAGAGCTGGAACATCAACTCCACAGACTGGGTCCACCAGGCTAAGGGCAAGGTCTCCTCTGGTATTTTTAACAATCAAAATAAAAATGCACAATGACTTTGGATTTTTTAGGAGCACAGATTTGAGTTGCTGGATCCGAGCAAATAGTTGCTGGAACACAGCCTGTCAAAATAAGAGTTCACAGATCTTGTTCCAGCAGGATCCGGCTCAAATTAACTCCTGGTGGTGGCCATTTTGAAGTTGGAGATGTACAACCAATGATTACTTCCTGAGAGCTTAAATTGAATTTGGCAAGTGGTTCATGAGATATTTTGCTAATACTTCAAATAATTTATCTCTCATACACAAAAAAGCAATGACATGATCACTCGCCTCCATAAAAAATAGGCAATGAAAAACATTTTGGTACAAAAAAATTACCTGCAAGTTCTGCATCAGGAAAAGGCCGTCTGTTCCAGGTTTCTCTGTGTTGGACTTCCATTACGGAGTCGGAGTCACTTGTGTCTTGCAGACATGATGGATGTTTCTCCTCTGCTTGCTCCTTTTCACGCACACCTAACCAGTCGTTTAGGTCTAAATCCAGCTGAGCTCCAGGGGTTAGAGGAGCTGAGGGACTTTGTGAAGGCTCGAGGTCCACTGACTCTTCATTTGATGAAATCACAATGCACTCAGCGCTCCTGTTATCCTCCTCCATGTCTTCATTCTCTGTACTGATGTCAGAGGACAAGTCCTCAAAGCTCTCTGATGAGAACAAAGCTGAGGAGTTTGAGGAGTACTCACTTTCCTCAAAGGTGAAGCTTTCTGAAAAACTCTCTGTATTGAAAAGGGAAACAGAACTATTTATTCAAAAATATACAAGTAATTCATATTAAAAAGTATAATTTAAGGAATTCTTTAACATACCATTATCTAAGCACTGTTCATCTTCTTTCATTGGACAGACGACAGCATCGTCATCTTCCATCTCTTCTGGAACTGGCGTGTCTTCCTCACCTCGTTGATTAACATCATCATCATCATCATCATCATTATACCTGTCAGACTAATTAGAGCAACAATTATATGTCTGGCTTACAAATTTCAAACTCAATAGTTTAAAATATTAACATTTGACACTTTCTTGTAATATCACCATAATTTACCACGATCTGAGGATCAGCAACAAGTGGAACAGCAACTTCTACGTGGTCTGGTATCAAGTCATGATTTTGATTTGTGTCGTTCTCTCCTTTTCCTTCATCATCGCTGTCCAGCTCTAGTGGTCTTGCATGTCTGCGTTTGGCTCTTTCAGATGCACCAGTCTCACCCCCCTGCTGCACATTTAGGGCTACATTGGCAGAGAATGACATCTTTGTGTAAGAGTTGAAGTTCTACACTAAGTTTTAAAAATGGATTAAATAACACTCACCAGGGTTTTCGTTTTCATTTTCTACCACTGATCTTTTCCTTTTTACCTGCATAACAAATGTTTATTGTTTTAGCGTTTTAATTTTTCCACCTTGTTTTGTGTATAATTCAGCATTAAAGTATGTACGTTACATACTGAGTAGAATATTTTACCCTGAATGATGGAAGTGGAGGCCTTTTGCCCCGTCCACCGATGTGGATGAGGGGATCTGTGAGCTTTGGTCTCTCTTCTAAACACGGTGCGCTACTTTTCAAAGGAGACGCCTGGGTCTTGAAAGAAGAAAGCAACACTAAATAACATCAAAGGTGCACACTCATCAAACAACACTTGTGTGTGTGTGAGAGAGAGATGAACTAACTCTAGTTTTCTTCTCTTGAGTATCCCACCAGTCCTCAAACGCCTTAAAAGCAACGCCTTCGGTTATTTTCCGTGTAATATCCTTCTTGATGACCGATTTCAGCTCATCCATGAGAACTTCTAAAACTTTTTCTGCAGTGATTTTATGGGGATTTTCTCGTGCAGGAATCTGGTAGTTTGGTGGTGGGACAAAAGGGTTAAAAATGGGGAAAGGTGGAGCGAGCCAGGGCGGTCGAGGGAATGGGAAAGGTGAACTCCCATGTTTCGGAGTATTATCCTTATTTAAGGTGGGTGGAGGTTTCATGGGCACAGGATACACAGGCAGAGGAGGCGGAATAGATAAAGGTGGAGGTGGTACCAGAAAAGGCGGTGGAGGTAAAATGGATGGAGGCGGTGGTATGGGTGGAGGGGGAATGGGGATGCCTGGAGGTGGTATCCATCCTGGAGGTGGGATGGGGATTGAGCCATTAGGTAGGCGAGGTGGAGGAGGAATAGATGGAGGGAAGGGAGGAATGGGAAAAGAAGGTGGAGGATGCGTAGTAACTAAAGGAGGAGGTTTAGGGTCCGTATGCAGGGTGGAGCCAGTGAAAGGAGAAATAGGGCATGAGGAGGTATCTCTCACTGCAGGCTGTCTGATATTTGAGTGATCCACATCTTCATCCTCCTGAGTAACAAAAGAATGTTACACAAACATAGAAACAAACTGATAACTAATTAAATTATTATGATGTAAGACATAAATAAATCTAAAAGAATTACCTTCAAACATGACAACAGTGCAGACCTTTCTGCATCCTCTTCATCATCTCCAGAAACCCTCTTCTCACAATGTTCAAACTCAGACGGAGAGGGGGACAGGGAGTTTGCTGTAAGAAACAAAACCGCTCGATTGGTTTCATCTTCCTCATCTTCAGCGAGCAACGATGAACTGGCGTTGACATCGCTGAGGGGGCACTGGCGGGAGGATTCACAAGCTGGCCGAGCACATAAGAGAGATTCATCTGATGAAGGAATGTGAGGAGTGGTGCAAGGTGATGATGGGCTGTCCTGAAAGTGCACATCTGCCTCAAAGAAGGAGGCGTTCGTAATCTGACTGTTTATAAGCAAACTTTCAATACGAGAGTCCAAACTCTCCTGCTCTGGCTGGTTATCGTCTGGGGAGGCTCCTAAACACCGGTCAGCTGGAAAGTTCATGCTCAGGGTGCTGAGAGAGTCGCTGCTCTGAGCTAAAGTTGTGCAAGCAGAGTTAGGCGTGTGTCCAGACTCGTGAAATGGGGAGGCAGGGTCGCATGAAGCTTCATTATCAGTGGAAGACTGTGAATTGTGAGTCCACAGTGAAAGCTGCTGGCCGCTGGTTTGTTCCTGTGTTGATGGGGGGGTGTCAGGGTGTGGCTCGCAATGCTTCAAAATAAAGCTGACATTTGAAACGTGTCCCCTGTGATGTCTTGCAGGTTTACGACGGCAGAGGGCTTGTCTTAAATGATTGTGAATGCTATAAGTAGAGGGCTCCCCCTGGAGGACAGGGGTCGCCTGAAGACTGGAGTAACAAGAGTCCTGGGAGAGAGGAGTCGCAGACAAGCAGGGAGTGCGGGGGGTTCCTTGAGATTGTGGTGTTAAGCCAAAGCTGCAAGGAGTGTCCTGCCATATGCTGGAGTAGGCTATGTCTAAAGAGAGGGGTGTAGAGATGCTGAAAGGGCTGCAGACACTCAACATCTGCTGCGGGGCTGTGCTGCCCTACAAGACATGAAGAGATTATTAATGATTTTTTTGTAAATACTGTACTGTATTAAGAAAATAACTTGACCATTGTGCAAAACTTGATCAACTTCTCGTAAGCAGCCTCAGAGTTACCAGCAAACGGTCGACTAAGCTTTGCAAAGCTCGCTCACTGCTTCCCACCGGTAACGTCCAGGGAGTATACAGGCCACTGAAGAGCAGCTGGAGGTATCGTGCTCTATTCGCACCTGAGAAGAGCATATAATTAAGTTACCACTGTACAATAAGGCTCCCCCAAATTGTCCCCCGGGCGCTTTCAATACAGGTAGCCTCCGGTTTAAGGCGTCATCGGTTTAAGGGATTTTGCGTTTACGGCACCGCCCCCAGTGACGTCATTGCACCGTAAGTTGCCTTTTTTATGCAGCATTTTATATTTTTTTCGTTTTTTTTTAGGGCATTTTGTTAACTAACTGCTTGGAAACACATTAAAAAACATCAAAACGGCCGTTCGAAGTTGTTTTACATTGAAAAAATGTGTTTAAAAAGACGTGACTGATCGCCGTTTTAGTTTCGGTTTCGTTT
>JARVGV010001587.1:26076334-26087098 GCA_031762435.1 Hypsolebias longignatus | reverse complement strand
GACATTATGCTCTTGTATATTACTGTCAAAACCCAAAAAGTCCAGTAAATTTTCATGCTGTTGCTGCAACTGTCCCATGTGTGTCACTTTTGCTGTACTTGCAAGTGTTTTAGTGTCTTTGGGAGAAGTTGTGAAAACGTGTGCCTTTGTTCATTTTGCAAAACAGCAGAATAAATGAAGAACTATTCATATGCATGTTTGTGCATGTTTGTTTTTTCTAAAGTGAACTTTTGCACAGCTCGCAAAATCGACTTTTTTATTAACAACCTACCTTGTTTTAGTTAGTGCTACCTTTTTTTTGGTATAGCATACTTATTCATTAAAACATGACATCAGAAGTTATTCCGGAGTTAAGAGAAGCAGGAAATTTATGAATCCCTATAACAAGGGTGAGTGTTTAAATAGCTGACTAAGCATGTTTTATGTTCAAACATTGGATGGTGCCAAAGTAAATCATTCTCAGTTTCTACAAGCACTTTCCTACTTTGCACAATTATGTGTAATTATCGTTATAATAATACGATGCAGTTAAACTCTGAGTAAGGCTTTGACACTTCTTTGGGGGCTTTTTCTGAACCCAATAAAGTATCTGTATTTACATTGTAATCATAATTGTAACTAGATTCTTCATTTTACTTAAGTTAAAATGTTGCATAAATGTTATATCAACACTGTGAATACAGTACTGTATTTGATATTTCTTGCAGTTATGCACTCAGCAAAAAAGAAAGAAAGAAAAATAAATGAAATATAAGCATAACAGTCTTTTATTTGTGCTCTAAGATATAGCTTGGATCAGACAGAACCCTACTAAATCCACAAAGGCTGGAATACTATGTAAATAAAACTAAACAATTAAAATACATAATAATTTGTCAATTCTGCTACAACAAAGAGCATGTGAAACAAACACGGACATGCGTAAGAGAATTGTCTTGTATCTCTGTATCTTCGCTTCCGCTGAAACCCGTGCTGCATTTATAATGTAAATGAATAGTCGTTACTAATATTTCTATGTGAAGCAATCAATAATTCTAAACGCCAAGATGAAATTTTATCATCAGATATACTTTTTTAATAGTACTTTTTAAGATATTTTTAATATTTACAATTATTCATGCTGCTTTTCTGCTGCCATGTTTGTTAGGTAAACAGGAAGTTTATATTTTCTGTGGTTAGCGAACGCAGCACAGTGAACACAGCCAGCAGCTGCTGTAACCCGGGCTGGTGTCACGTGAAGGAGGCGGGGCGATGGAGCTGAGCTGGAGGCTTCTGCAGCCATGTTAGTTTCTTCTGTTCACAAACGATGAGAGAGGTCAGTCATGGCTTTGTCACTGAGCGGAGACGATGAGGAATATGAGTCAGAATCTGAACAGGTACACGCTTTTACACTTTGTTATCGTCTCCTTTTTTTTTTAAATGTAAATTTGGTTTAACATACTTTCAGGGAAAATGGCGTTTATAGACGTTTTTTCCCCCTCTTGCTTCAGGTACCCGCTCCTCTCTTGTCTGAGTGGGTCAGGTCCAAAAGAGAAAGGTGTATTTTTATATACAGTATAATATAAGCGCCTAGCTAAAAACTCTGTATACACATGAAGCTGTTTATTAAAATTAAATTTAGTTCCCTAAACGTCCTACCAAACCGCATACCCCCCTCCTTAAAATGATGTTGACCACAACTGACCCACTTCGCTGCCCATCTTTAGACTCCGGTCATAATAATCATCTGTGATCTGAACCCTCTGTCACCTGAAACAAGCTGTAAGACACACTTTGTACTGACCGGAGCTCTGATTTCCTCATACACCAAGCCTGCCATGTTGAAAATGTTTTTTTTTTTTTCCCCTTCTTCTTCTTGTGGTTCGGCTCCTCACACTTCCAAACTTGTCCCACCACTCTGCGCCTTTAAGAAGGCTTCAGGCGAAATGTTGTTGAGGCAGGGACCGGGGAGGGGGATGGGGAGACAGGGAACAATGAAGTGGCTCAGCTCCTGGAGCTTGGTGGACCAGTCTGAGGGTCCAAAACTGGGGTTCACAGAGGACACCCCCATAAAAAACAAACAAACATTGTAGTCTCTGTTTGGTGCCAGAGCTGTTAAATCTACTAACTTACTTGGTGAGTCAACTTCAACTCACCTGAGCAAAGTTTTTCTTTTAAATCTTCATATTTGATAGGGTCAGCAGAATAAATGCTGTTTAAAGTACCTTTTTTTGTACAGTGCTCAAGAATTAGGAAGTGCTGATGTAAGAGCCAGATCACTTCTTACACAATATGTATTTATAATACCCACAAGGAAGTTCACTATCATAACATCTAACATCATCAGAGCTGATATGCTGGAGCCTTCCCATCGGACGCGGGGTTGGACATTGTTGAGGACTACTGTACACGAGCAACAGATGATGAGCCGTATGGCTTTTTCTCCCACTGAAGTCCACGCTGATGCTGTCAGAGATCTGAAGTGAAACTCTTTCTGCAACCCGTCCCATATTCCTGTCAAATTATTGCACAATTACTGTAAAAACAAGCCACCTGATGCAGTGGCGGCTGAAAAAAATGGCCCAAACTTTCCTGTTACTTTTTTTTTTTTCTTGTTTTTGATCAGAATAGGAAGAGACACACCTTGCACAGCTGTTGAACTTGCCAGATGATGATTTCAGAGCTGACCTCAGCTTGTTTTCTGGAACTGTTTGGATTTTCAGACACCCGTATTAAAACAGCACCACCTTACTGTTTATCTCAAAACACTCACATTCTTGTGTTCGTCAACTCTACTTCCTGTTGTGGATGTTGTTTCAGTACCAGCACTGATGCTTTTGCACATTTTGGGTTTTGACTTGTGTGTAAGAAAATGGTCCAATAACACGAATATATAGTTTTGTTAGGTTTGCAGCAAAGACATTATTACTCCCATTATGAAACTAAAATTAGCATGAAATGAAGATGGTAGTTGAATCTATTCTTCCCTTTTTGTGAGGTGTGCACACAAGCTACACACTTCATCATACGCTGGGTTTAAAATGTTGCTTTAACTTAACATTTGACTCATTTCAGGGTTTTCTGTCTAGACTTTACATATAACAGAACCACGTTTGTGTAGGTCTGATGAAATACTGACACAGCTCAACTACAACTGTTTCTGTGATGCTGACGGTCACAGCCGCCCCTGCAGCAGCTGCTCCTTCTTCAGCGTTTTCCCTCTACCGTTTACCAGTACTTGGATGTATTAATAAAAATCTATTTGACATAAAATTACTGAGAGTGAGTTGATTAAATGGAGATAAAATTAAATCTAGGAAATCGTTTTTATCCCCGTTACTGAAGGAACGGGTTGTAAAATTAATCAAATGCTTTAAAGGTTTATCGTGTCACTAATAATGATTTAGTTTAAAGGTATTTGGCTGCCGTCATCACATTCAGGACAGGTTTCGCCTCTTTCTAAGAAGAACTTCAGTGATGATTGTGGTTGGTCTGGAACGTCCAGTTCTCTTCCATTGTGTTTCAGCTGCGGTGTTCATTTTTCTCCAGAAAAGATATCAAATTCAATGTGTTTTTGTCACTTAAAGCATTACAAATGTGGCATAACAGGAATAATTTGTAGTATGTGAACTGTTTTAACAGTAAAACAAGAAAAGTCAGAAAGTGAAAATCGTTCTCGACATAAAACAAAATAATTTCCACTTTCTGTAGGAGTATTTTTATCCATCTCTGCCAGTCCCTCCCCACTATTTTTTTTTTATGTTTGCCACCAGCAAGGCAAAGTATTGCCAAGCTAATCTCTCCTGCACAGATAAGAACGACTGCCACTGTCTGTGATTTGCCTCGTTTTTCTTACACTTTATAATACTGCCATGGCAACAGAGAGGAGACTGAAGAGCAGGAGAAACTGGCACGTTTTATTCTTACATGACAGACACATTATTATTATAAACACACGTGGTTTACTTGTGTTTAAATACTGTAACGCTTATCGGAATTCTAATGATGAGTTCAATTTTCGATTAAAAAAAAATTAATTAATTATTACATTATGGCAGTCAATTTATTTTTGTAAAAGCTTTCCTCTCATGTAAAAATAGACTTTTTTTCTGATTTGCTGTTTGCTGATAACAGACACTGATTATGTCATTAGATGTGGAATATTAGAGATTTTTCACGTTTTTCCAGATATTTATTATTCTAGAAAACTGATAAATAATAAAATAGCACCTTATTAGTGAGAATGAATTTGTTCAGATTGTTTCTTCACCATTTCACAGAGCGGAGTTAAAACTCAGTTATCATACCGGTAAGTCTTGAGTTTTAGAATAACCATAATCCCACCATTTTTTATTTATTTATTAAAACACAAATTTAAAGTGTGTACAATTTGGTGTCATAACCCATTTTAGAATATTTTAATTGCATGGATTTTATTGCAAGAAAAAGCAGGAGAAACTACTATATTCTGTACAAATGGAAATAATTACAACAGTATTTTACACATCTCATGTTTGTACAACAGCTCTTAATAATAAGTGCTTGTTTAATATCTGTAAAAATCTTCCTCACTGTGACAGATTTGTTGTCTTCAATCACAAACTTATCATTGTCACAACAACTCAGCCAGTTTTACAGCTGATAAGTTACCAGTCATATGTGATTTGGTAGTAGCTGAGCTTCATCCCTAAAACATACTTTCACTGCTAATTGCTCATGGTATTATGTGACGTGTGCTTAAATTCTTAGAATTAACTTTTGGAGTCATTAATGTCTGTTAGCAAAATATCTCAAATCGCTTGGTGGATTTTAATAAAACTCCAGATTTTACAGATATTGAGCTAGAATTTGGTGTGGTAATAGCAGACATTTATTCGCAACACCTACTCTAAGCGCCAACAGGTCAGAAATATTGCGTGAGGTTGCTTATAATTACCGTACTTTCCGCTGTACACGTCGCACCATCGTATTAAGTCGCATCAGTCCAAATATGTCTAATAAATAGGGGTGTAACGGTACGCTAAAATAACATTTCGGTTCAGTTTCAAGGAGGGCTCGGTTTGGTTGATTTTTGGTACAAAAAAAGGCTAAAATAAAGAATTACAAAATGTTTATTTTGAAAATCTGCCAAGTAAAAAACGTGTTTGTAAAAAAATAAATTTCCCTGAAGAGGAAGAAGACTCAGCTGCTCAGCTCTCTGTGACATCCTCAGACTGGAAACACAAAGCGGTTTTAAAAAAATGAGTTAAGATGATAATTTTAAATTTAAAAAAGTTAATTAGAGCACAATAATACAATAACATTACCTCTTCTTGCACGGTCATCATTTCTGTTATGAGGTGGTTGAATCTCTCGCTCATCATCATCAGGGCAGGGCTTTAAATCTGGTCCAGGGCTTGTTGACGATCAGTTTTAGTTTTTTTAATAAAGTGCTGCTACAACTTTTTGGCTGAAGTGTAGTGTTGACATGATGGGATGTCGTAGGCAGCGCGTCTGAAGTCTTTAATCATGTTTAAAGCTGACGCATCAACAACAGAATACAGACGTAGATCCAGAGCTTTAAAAACTCCTACCGCTTGTGTTATTGCTTTGGACCGATCTGAATTACCTGATGAAGGTTGTTTAAATGTTGCGTCTATTGATCTTTGAACCAAGCTGCTTTTCTGTAGAAGAGACGTTCACATTCAGATGTTGTCATTTCAAGTGCGTGAACAAGTTAGACGTGTTGCTGCTGCAGATCCAATCTCCATGAAACAACGTCGACACACAGCTTTGGATTTGTTCACTTGACTTTTAACAAGAAAGACATAATGTTCCCAAACAGGAGACCACAACGAGATGCTAGGGTCTTCAAGCTCTGTCTTGTTCGTTGCCTGCTAGGCTGCTAATGCTACGCGTGCTGCAAGGCTATGCAACAATTACCGGTAATAGCACTGTGCTGAAACACGCTTATGAACTTTGGTTCCGCAGCGCATAATCTCTCGTTAATAAAATTTAATTAGTGAAAAAATAACCAAAACGGTATGCACATGAACCGAACTGAACATGCTGTACTGAACGGTTCAATACACCTACATGTACCATTGCACCACTACTAATAAAGTGGGGAAAAAATATAATGCAGAAATGCAACTGATTTGACATTTGCTCCAGGAGTTCCGGAGTAAGACGAAGCTGACTTATTAAGGGAAGCTAAGTGTCTCATTACTCGCCACTTTTACCTATTAATGAGCCACTTGGCTTGCCATATTGCTCAAAGGCCCTCTAGCAGCTGAAAATGGGTAGTGTTCATTATTTTCCATGTCAGAATGAATGAAATCGTCAGATCTTTGCCAAAAATTGGTTTATAAATATGGGGAAAAACATTAATGTGTTGCTTTGCCGCAGGGCACACAAATTTATTCCAAAAGATGTGACTTATATGGCAAAAAAGTACGGTATATCTTCATGGTTTGACCAAAATGACTTTTAACTTCGTCATTTCATCTTCGTTCAAAACTCTGGCATGACAGCTGGCAGGTGATAAACATTTCTCCAATGAAAGCCAAGCTTTTAATTTTCTTCAGATAACATCTGTAACCGTTTGTCTACCAGCAGCGAGCAGTCAACCGGCCGAAGCCCAAGATGGGGTCGTCATCAGCTGTTAAGTTGCCGTCCAACCGCAGCTCGTCTGGAGCCAGGCGTAGGAGGACGCGCTGCAGGAAGTGTGAAGCGTGCCTCCGGACCGAATGTGGAGAGTGTCATTTCTGTAAAGACATGAAGAAGTTTGGTGGACCGGGGCGCATGAAGCAGTCCTGCATTATGAGACAATGCATCGCGGTGAGTCAGAAGTGAGACGAGTGTACGTCTGGTGGATATTCATTAGTTGCTCATGAAGTAGAAATTGTCTGTTTAGAGAGTATTTGCTTTCTAAAAAAACATTGCATCTGATGAGTCAACGCTTCAGTTGCTGATGAGCCTGGTCATCTGTTTCCATCCTAAAGGAGTAAACACATCTCAGTATATCAACAACCTTAAATCTCGCTTTTCTTGTTCGTCTCGGTCCATGCAGCCCGTCCTGCCCCACACCGCCGTGTGCGTGGTGTGTAAAGAAGCGGGGAAGGAGGACACGCTGGACAGCGACGAAGACAAGTTCAACTTCATGCTCATGGAGTGCTCCATCTGCAACGAGATCGTTCACCCCAACTGCCTCAAGGTACCGAGAACCCGCCCGAGATCAGCTTAAGAACAGTTCTCACGGTGGCTTGTGTTGAGTAGAACTCCAGGTTTCTGGAACATCTAAAGGCGTGACTCACACCGTTAAGCTGGAAGTTGTGACGTTAGCTTCATGTGGAAGTCGTATTGTTTTTAAAACACAGAGGAAACTTGATGACCACATCCTGTTTTAGGATTTGACTCTCAACATCTAAAAGATGTTGAGGAGAAGAAAAAAAAAAAAACTTTCTGTATTGCGTGAAAGTAGACTTGAATCAGTCTTGGAGACCTTTCAACTTGAAGAACGAAAGTGTAAAACGTTCTTATTGATACTGTCATAACAGAAACATGTTGCTGCTTGTAGGTCTGTGAACAAACCAGTTTTTGAATCCTGCTCTAATAGTTTATTTAGCAGGAAACAGTAGTAGATTGTAATGACATCACTTGATTTGATCGGTTGGCCTGTGTTGACTAAAGCAAAATTATTACTATTGGCAGTTAATACTATTAACGAAACAGTATTTTTACAATAGTGCATATAGTCAGTAGTTAAATAATAATTTACATGTCTGGGCATCTGAAGAACACTTCCTGTTTTCTTCCACTGTCTGTGTTTTTCCATGATGGTGAGGCCAGAGCTTTTGGGCTCAAACTCTCAAGATGCTTTTACAACTTTAACTTGTCACCTTCTTTATTAACTCATGCAGAAGTTTGGATTTTGCATTTGATTAAATGTGCAGAATAAAACCTGGCAGGGATGCTTTAACTGGCTTTACTTCCCTGTTTCGTTATTCATAAGGAAGAGTTAACTGTCTCGGGCTGAACTGTGCTGACCGGCCAGACGAGCACACGTCACAGCTGCTTTCACTTCCCCTTGTTTGTGTGAAAACACGCTGTGAAGACTTGCTGTTTTCATTGAAAGCTTGCTGCCTTTTCCCCGTTCCGTCAGGTCAGCGACGCCTCAGGAGTGGTGAACGATGAACTTCCTAACTGCTGGGAGTGTCCAAAATGCAACCACGCTGGGAAAAGCGGGAAAGTGAGTACAAATATGAATACGTCAGAGGAAGATGATCACTTCATGAATTATGACTGAGTTTTGATATTACATTTGCTTTCCTGTTTTTCAACTCTTGCTTTCAGTTTATTGTTTTTAATTGTGATGCTTGCCACTTCCTGTTTGTGCTTGTTGTTTGCTAAAGTTTTCCACACAAACCTCAGAAGCAGGACTCATGATTGTGTTCATGTTTTAGTTGCACATTTACAAATACAGTGCTGTTTTTGTCTTGTCACAATAGGCTGAAGGTATAAAGTTGTTTTGCAATTATTGTCCCCCTTGGTATTGAAGCAAAAAAGGGGTCCCGGGTTCAAATATGCCTCCAACCTCCCTGGCTCTTTGCTGAGGGAACAGAAGTGTGTGAAGGAGGAGGGGGACATTGCTGCTGCCATGAAGAGGAGACCGGACAGAGAGGAGACGCCCAGGTTCAGAGGCGATGAGGCTCACCACTGTCAGCCGCCGCTGCTCTCCCCCAGCGGCCTGCCACGCTCCAGACCTGAGGACAAACTGAGGAAGAAGAGGAAGCTGTTTGACGATGAGGAGGAGGAGGATCTTTCTTTGAGGAAGAAGGTCTGCAAAATTGACCGTGACTTTTATTTTATCATTATAGATGAAAGTGTTGGACGTATTTGTACATGTACTAAATGAAATCCATGTAAGGTCTTCATTTCTGTTCCACAGGAAAAGACGGACGACTCTTATTTTTCCAAACTTGTGTCTCAAATTAAGACTGAAAAGGAGGATGAGGATGGGTATGGGGATGACGACGAAGATGAAAAGGACCTTCACTACCGGAGCAGCATTGACAGAAAAGGGCGCTTCGGAGACACTGAAGAGGACTCCAAGAATGACCCTTTGAATCCTTCCATTAGGACACCGGTGGGGGACAGTGACCAGTCTTACTGCAGTTCCCCGCAGGCTGGTCCCAGCAGCGAAGGAGGAAGCGAGACACAGGAAAAGGGACCCCGTCCCAAAGCTCGCCGTAAGCGACACTTACCTAACAACAGAGAGCTGAGCCGAGAACTGAGCAAAGCGTTGAACCAGGAAATTCAGAAGACCGAGGACTGCCTGGCCATTGAGAACAGGCAGCCCTTCAAGGTGGAACCAGAAATGGAGAACGAGGAACCAAAGAGGCTGTTTCGCAACGGTAATGAACTTGGCGACCAGAGGGCTCATCTGAAGGCCAAAGAGATGAACGGGACCAACTGGGAACTTTGCCACTTCTACCAGAGTCCCATCACTCCGCTGGGCTTCAACCGGAGCACCCCGACCACCCGGCCCGTGCCCCCACGCTCCCCTCCCAAGTGCGTGCAAATGGAACGGCACGTCATCCGCCCGCCTCCCATAAGCCCCCCTCCTGACAGGTTGCCCCTGAAAGACGGTAAAGCCCACGTTTTACAACGTGAGATCTGGATGAAGATATTCAGTTATCTCTCCCACCCGGAGCTGTGTGTCTGCATGAGAGTCTGCAAGACGTGGAACAGATGGTACGTGCACAGCGTGCAGTGAGAAATCACGTGTTTGCAACTTTGTGCTCAACAGACATCGCTTGAATTGTTGATCAGGATTTGGTGCTTGTTAAGTTCTCTGCTTTGACACGGGGAGTCACGCACGTCTTTCCCTCTGACCAGGTGTTGTGATAAGAGACTGTGGACCAAGATCGATCTGAATCGCTGCACCTCCATCACTCCTCTCATGCTAAGTGGGATTATCCGCCGGCAGCCTGTCTCCTTGGACCTAAGCTGGACCAACATTTCCAAAAAACAGCTAAGCTGGCTTATTAATAGATTACCAGGTATTTCATTATGAGTTGAGCTTAAAACAGCTGAAGTTTGTGTTTGACGTGCGCTGGATCAGTGTTTGACGACGCTGCTGCAACTTTCAGGTCTGCGAGTGTTACAGCTGGCAGGCTGCTCCTGGGCTGCTGTCTCCGCACTCTGCACCTCCAGCTGCCCTCTGCTGCGCACCCTGGATGTGCAGTGGGTGGAGGGGCTCAAAGACGCACAGATGAGGGACCTGCTGTCACCGCCCACAGACAACAGACCAGGTACAACAGAAGAGGAGCCTTAAGCTGTTTTTTCTCTCCGGTCCATTAGACTATAATATTAGTGCACTGAGTTGTTTGTTGCACGTCACTGGTGCAGAGGTTCGTGAGATATTTTGCTAACTGATAAACAGTTGACTAATAGTTAATTGCAGTTAAAATATGTTTTGAGAGGTGATGTGGTCTCTTAATCCTGAGGCCAGGGTTGGTTAGGCAGAGGGTCCTGCAGAAAACGATGCCAAACCTTTTGAGCAAGTTCACTCGCAGCGGTGAGAAAAAAACAAATGTATGCATTATGGATGAAACTCAGCCACCACCACACCAAATTAACTAATTTAAAAATGCATTGGTACTTCATTGTTTGTGAATCCTTTATAATTTTCTACATTTCTGCATAAATCTGACCTAAAACATCAGATTTTCACACAAGTCCTAAAAGTAGATCAAGAGAACCCAGTTAAACAAATGAGACAAAAATATTATACTTGGTCAT
>JARVGV010001587.1:25925879-25936625 GCA_031762435.1 Hypsolebias longignatus | reverse complement strand
TGACGTCACTGGGGAGGCGGGTCGTATACGCGAAAAACCGTAGACCGGGAGGGTCGTAGACCGGGGTTGACCTGTATTCATTCATCCTTTACTAACAAAGCTGTCAGAAAGCCCACGTTGTTGTGTAGTCGACTAGTTTACAGAGCTTGCTTCTGTTTGTTTATGGCTTGTTTCTTTCTGAACTTCATGGTTCCTATGCTCTTGAATGCACCGTGGCTGTTCTGATGCTAGTGAACGCACCACTCTGTGTAAGGTGCCGTGCTGCGTGCCATGCGTTGGAGATTTTTCTCTCCCAACACCGATGGAGCCTTGCTGTTTGAGTTTCTGTTTGTGCTTTACTGGTTACTGCTGTGTGTAAATACCAGAAGAAACAGCAAATAAATCACCCTAAACTGGATATTTGTCTCCGTGTTTTTTAATGAGACGACAACTTCATACCTTGCCGCTCTAAACCAGTTCATTTCCTGCAGAACACCAAACCTCTCAGTAGCTACCCAGTCATTTTCACACCTATCGACTGATACCTGCATAGGCATCTACCTTGTTCGCAGTGGGAGCTGCAGCAGCACATATTTTACACAGCAAGAGGTGGGGGTAATGGGTGAGGGGCTGGGTTTGTATTCAGTGAGGGAGAGGAGGGGCAGGGTGAAGACGCAGACTGGGAGAAAAACTGGCAGATTTTCAAGTATAATTATAACTACGTATGAGACTACCGGTATATTGTTTTATATCGATATAGTCTCTTTTTATATTGCATATGAAATTATCTTGATATTTTTAAAGTAGAGATATCGCCCAGCCCTATTTTGCATCGATCGAAAGTTAAACCTCCTTTGTTTTCAACATTATGAACTGAAAACACATTTTCTACATTTTCAGTTGTTTTTTTTTCCAGCCTTTATTATTTTTATTTTAAAAGGTGAAAGCAGCTGCAAAGCCTGTTTTTAACACAGGATTTAATGAGTCAGAACATTTATAAAACCATTACTTGGCCAAGTGATGGTTTTAAAGTGAGTTTAAGCTTCAAAAGCCAATTCATGTGCCAAAGCTTGTTATCTCAAAGAATATTTTTGTGAAAATCAGTGCATCATTCTTGATTAACTTGTTTAAAAAACATTATTTTTCACTTGATACGTTTCGGAGATCAGTTTATCAATTTATTACTGGTGACAGAAATTTTAATCAGGGGGTATTGAACAATTTTCTACATGAAATGCCAGAAAAAACTAAATGTTTTTCTACAAAGCATCCTGATCTGAGTGCAAACAGGTAAAACAGTGCACCTGGTTGAATATTCTCCAGAGCCTCCCACTCCTGTCTGGCCTTTTTCAGCTCTGCATCGTCTATTTCCTCTGTGGAGAAAATCACACATCAGGTAAAATTAAAAAGTGCCTCCCTAGTTTCTCCATTCTGTCACACTGTCCTGTAAACCTAACAAAAAGTAGCCTATTTTACACATTTTTTTTGTTAGAGCTGAGCCCTTCAGACGTCTGTGCTTCCTCGAGACGTTATTATCACTTCTGCGTGAACTTCTTTCAGCACCCACTTGGTTTCTAGGAAATGCGTGAATTCATATGGAAAGAGGATGAAACAAAGGAGAGGTTGTGCATTACCTGCAGGCTGGAGCCCGTCTCCACCTGCTGCCAGCGTCTGCAGAAGACCGTTCTGCTTCAGCGCTGAGATCTGAACGTTCAACACAGATGACATGAATGGAAGGTGAGCCCAGTTGTTTAAAGGAAGTTACTAAATAAAAAATGTCATTACCGGCAGGGATCTGAGAGGAGCACCGCCGATGGTGTGGTCTTTGCCATTTTGACCTACAATTACTCCATTCATGACCTGAAAAAAATATTCAAACAGGCAACGTCTACCTTAAAAAAAAGTCTTCCTAGCAACAAATAATTACAATGGATCAACTAGAAGTAATTCTTAGCTCACAGGCTTGTGGTTTGAGTGTCCATTGGTGATCTCTTCTAAAGGTTTATGCTCAAGCGACAAACCATTCAGACCCTGACAGGAAGACAAAAACACAGGGCAGTAGCTTTAAAACAATTTACAAACAGTAAAGCTTTAACTCATTTAGGAAAGGTAAGTCGTAACTGCAGGTCTTATTTTGTTTTATTCATGGTATTTCTGGAAAAACAATACGTCAAACAGGCTAACTGAATTTTTGTTTAAAATGTAGAAATTACACATTTGCTATCATTTCTGTGTGACACGTTCCATTTTTTTTAAATAACAAAAGCAGAAATGCAAAGGTAAATCAGATATTTGTGTGCTTTTAGGAAAACGTCCCTAAAAATTAAAATGATAATGCATTCAAAGAGGATGGAGCACACGGTTATCCCATTGTTTACTAATGCAGCTGTACGCAAGGCCAAGGAGCTGGAGGTAATGTTATGGCTACAGAAGCAGGTTAGGGATAAGGGAAATGCCCTATCAGCTGCCACAGCAGCAACACGCTGAAGAAGCCAGGTCAGAGATTAGAGCTAAGGCGAAAGGACAAGAGCTGACCCTCCTGGCCTTGAATTAAATACATGTGACAAACTGCTTAAAACAAACGAGTTCTTAATTGTTTGACTGTGAAGGAGAGAGAGGGCGATTACCTCTGGAAGCAACAAACAATATGACAAAAATGAGCACACTGAACTTTCCTCTGTTGTGTTGGCAAACATGGCAAGTGTTCCTAATGGTGTTAAGTTGCTGAAAGCCCAAACACCAGAATGAGATTAAAGGAAAGTAAAAAAGATAAAATAAAAAGGTACCTGTGTGTGTGACGGGACATCAGTATCTTCTTCCATTGCATGTGACTGTGTTTCCTGTTGAGGACGTTCCTGGTGCTGGCCTTTAAGAGCGTCTGATGTCATGAAGTTTGATGAGCTGAGGAGCCAAAGCCAGGACCAACATGGTTTCTGTAGTGCAAACTTGTGGGTACTTAACTTCTCTGTGCTCTTCTCCTCACATACATAGAAATGTCAGTAAGAACAGATAGATTTCACGGAGCTGTTATAGAAATCCATATTATGCGCACTGTATTATCCTTTTATTTTTAGTAATAATTATCAGCTTTAATGGTGGACGACGTATATGAAAGTGTCAGTCTAGATGAAGTGACCGCAGTGGATTTGTCTTCATCAGTTCACAAGTTTACTTCCTTTCCTTCTCAGACTGTGTCCACTCCTCAACCCCACCAGAGGGAAACAGAAGCTGCATGATGACAAAGCTCCTCCGGGCTGGGCTCTCCTTGTCCGAGACACTTCATTATTTTGGCACAAAAGACAAATCCAGAATGCAACTCACAGCTCCAGGTACACAGATCAATTTACTGCCAGGACAGCATGCGCTCAAAGTGACAAAGGCAGATGTCTTGATAGATGTGGGTCATGTAGAAACCTTTCTGTCTGGACCAACTAATGAGGAAGAGGCACATAATACCTGAAAAGTACAAAAAACAACGAATGTATGATATTAAATGAATAACTATTCCCCGAGTAATACACCAATGATAATCTTTGTCATAAATATAAATGACGATCTGAACTTGAATATACTGTACTGTATAAATAAAATGATCAAATCCAGTCTTATAAGCAGCACCTTCTCATAGTGGATTAACCAGTTTGGACAAAAGACGAAACATTTCAACAAAGAAGAACCCGTCCAGAGGACCTGACTCAACCATGTTTGATTTACCTACCTGGATTATTGAGCAAGAATCAGGTCATGTGCCATAAGTGTTTTTTTTTTTGAAGTTATGAAGAATCAGTGTGTGAGCTGCATGATTTCTGTCAACAGCAAAAAGGTAAAGAGTTTAACTACTTTAAAGACACTTTGAGGTAGAAGAATGCCTAAATAATCTTTTAGGGTGTTAAACTTTTTTTTTTCTATTTAAGTCTAGTTGAAAAAACAAATCACTTGCACACTCAGTGACAAACTATTGGAGGGCAACAGGGAATGCAGTACATTATTCTGAGCAATAACAACCATTTTAAGGATGAAGTGAAGGAGCCTTCACTTACTTGATGGTAGTCACTGCAAACTACCGGTATAAGATAAAACCCACAAATGTTTTCTTTAACTTTATCAATAGTTTAAACGTTTATTCCAGTAGATTTCCAAATACCTGTACATTGACATGAAATTATGAAATGCAGGACCCCTGACTGGACTGTTATTGTTGTCCTACTGTTATTCACTTGGGCTGTCGGTAGGAAAACCAACACATTGTACTTGGCAGATGGTCACAATTTTGCTTACAATTTTATTTTAAATCTAAGGACTACCGGTAATTAACTGTTAATATGAGAAGAAAAAAAAGTGCAGATATTCTCTTATTTCGTGACATTGCAATGAGTACCTTTAATTTGAACTTTACCAATTTACTGTATGATTTCTTTGTTATCCATAGGAGTAAATCTTTATCCCAATTATAAAAACTAGCAACCTACTCTCAAAAGCATACAGTAAAGAATACACTTAATTTGGCAAAAGTGAAGAGGTGTGGAAATTTCAAGCATCGTGTCACAGCTCAATTCATTAAAAGGTTTTTGAATACTGTTACTAAATGTAAGGGCTGCACAATAAATAAATACAAATACAGTATATCAATACTGCACTGCATTTGCATGCATTATCAATACATGTATAGTGCAAAGGATTCCAAAAGGTCTGAGAGCAAACTGCAAGCAAAAAACTACAAATCTATCAGATGGACTCCCAGCTCCCAGCTGGAACATGGAGATGATGGAAAATGTGAGTTTAGCACAAGTCATAATGTCACTGCAATATTCTACAATTACATAACAATGTTTCTGTTGTTGTGCAGCACTATCATAGAAAAACATTCAACTTTTGCAAAAAACACAACCCTGTATTCTTGAATTAGCTGATTTACTTAATTAAAAGGGAACCATTTTCATTTCTTGCAGGTTTTTAGGCATTTTGTAAGCAAATATCTGCAACTTTTGGATTTCCTGAAGCGACTGAGCTGCCTAATATTCATCTTGAAGTAGCGTGCCAGCACAGTGAGACAAATAGAAGTATTAAAATGTTTTCAGATGAAGGCTACATCAGCTGACAGCTGCAGCAGTATCTGTAGCAACCAACAACCAGCAGCAGCCCAAAGAGGCAGCTTCCACCTCAGAGACACAAGGTAACAGCTCCACACTCAACCACTGGAGCCACAAAGACCTCTAACAAAAGTCCAAACAATTTCCGATGTAAACCTCGTGCAGTTATACGGAGTCGACACCCATTTAGCTCGCGCAGTAAAAAGCCAGCTGCCAGGCTAACTAACGGGGGCTAGCTGAAGCTCTGCTGAACTGTAACGGAGATGGAGTCGGTCCCAAACGCGACAGCAGCGCCAAAATAAACCAGCTCCGGTCCGTTCAGACTAATAAAAACCCCGTGAATGTCTGGCGCTAAAACATGTCCAGCGATAATGTGAGACACGAACCGTTTTAAAAGTACCTCAGTTTCTGATTGTTTCTCCCTCCAATCTCGGCTTCCCTTCCCCCGTCCAGCGGTCACAGTAATTCCAGGTGCATCATGGGAGTTGTGGTTTCCTGTCTGACGCGGTCTTCATTACGTCATTGTTTTTTTGGGGATGAAAAGGTGGAAGATTGAGAAGCAGTTCCTCTATTTTTTTTTTTTACAAAAACAGTGGCATTTTGACAGTACTGTTAAATATTAGAGTGGGGATGAATCTTTAATTCAAATAATCAACTTCATAGTTTTTATTTTTTTTTTATTTTATATTTTGGGTGTCAGAGCAAACGTAAAGGTAAATGCACACGTTAAGTGTAGTTATGTTTACTCATTGCTGCTTAACATTACTGCACCTTGCTCATTGTTAATGCATATTTTTATTCTTTGTACCTTGTGTTTCATTCATTGAACTTTTCGTTCAAGGACAGATCAAAACCATTTAGATGAATGTGTTCTTTATTTCAACATGTGCTGTATTTGTATTCATAACCATGCATTTTGCCTATTTCAACTTAAGAAAACAGACACATAACTTTTGGTTGTTATTTAAATGGTCCTATTAGGAAACATTTATTTCCACAGGTTTTACTGGCACATTTCATGTTACAATTTTTAAACTAAAGATAATTTTTTTTTTGAATGTCCAGAGGACCAGACTTAGCTTTTTTAGATAAAGATAATTTTGTTTTGCTGAAACTTGAGAGAGTTTTAGCTCTTTTCATCAGGCCTTGACAATAACATAATAATCTGTGTTTTGTGTTTTCAGAGACTCTCAGCCAATGGCGATTTTAGCCTTTTGTTGGGGGTGCTCAAGCACTCCAAAATACTGTATTAACTTAGCACCCCTGAAAAATAAAGCAACCATCATTATGATTTTGTAAGGAAACTCAGTTCTCAAGCCTTAGATTCCGTCAAATATTTAATAAATGTGAAATAAATATGGAACAAGTGATGAGTCTTAAACGGGCCAGTAAAATCTGATTTATTTATTTTTGCACGAGTTGAATCATTAACACCACCTGTCAATCAATCCAGTATGCTTGTCAGCAAACTGACAGATGGCGACCTCATTTTGTCCCGAAATGAAACACCCCTTGCCTGCAGGAGCTGCACCTCCTTCCCCCTCCCAACAACTTTGTTGGGGCTTTGCATTACGAACACTTTGTGGTCAGAGAGCTTTCAGGAAAAATCATCAGAAAAATGGTTAAACATTGTCAGTGGAGATCATAATTCAAACACCGTTACCCTGAGCGAGGGTGAAATACAGTTTATGCAATTTCCATAACATGAACTGAGTCTGGAAAAATGTAAAAGATGGATAAAGTTGACCTCATGAACAGCTGAATACAACAGTGATAAACAGGAAGTACCACATGTTCATCTGTACAAAGGTAACTGCAAGTAAATCCTCCATTTTCTGTCATAATTACATCATATGATCAATGGTTTAAGGCTAATGCTCGTGTTTTGTTCTGTGTGTTTTGTATGTAGATATATGTTGTAACGTCTGGTTGGATAAGTTTAGTCTTTGTTTGCTCTGATCCTTTTAAAGTCTTATTTGTGATGGAGCTCCTTGTTTACGGCCATACCAACCTGGACACGCCCGATCTCATCGGTCTCAGCTGCTGAGCAGTTTAGGGCCTGGGGAGTACTTGGATGGAAGACCACCTGCTGTAAGATTTTGCACTTTTCACAAACCCCACCATCTGCTTTGTTCAAGCCAAGAGCCCTTGTCAGTACTGGGGTCTAAGCAGTGGTGCAGTCTATATTTTTGTAGTGGGTATACTGAGGTAAAGTTAGTTTTACGTTGGACATTGGGACACCTCTGAAGCCACGGAACGCAAATATCCAGCATCCGACTAAAAACTAACTGTACCACGGTCGGTCCATATACTGTGTGTAGAAAGCAAAGTACACTGGTTAGTACAATGTAATCATTGGTTAATTTTGATTTTTAAGCATATTGAACATTTCCAAATATCTCTGATGCTTATATTTGAATAAATGAACAACAAACTTTCTACAACAGTTGGCTTTGTATTAAAAACATGTTATGGAATTTATAAAACAGTATCAAAGCAAAACGTGCTCAAGTATTAAGTAATAAGTACAGAAGTATTAATTCTACAAGAATTTGCTGGCAAAGCAAATGTAATAAACAAGCGCTGCATATCGATAGATTGTTATGGAAGCGTTTAACTGCTGTTTAACATGTCAATGACACGTGCCAAATGAAATGTCATGTATCAATGGGCACTTTTAAGTGGTTATACTGACATTCTTAAGCTTTTCTAGTGGTATACTCCACATACCCATGTATCACCTACACTTCACTGGGTCTAAGCACCCCTAAAGGTCAGATCCTATAATCGCCCCTGCTCTCACATCCAAGATCTCAAGATCTGTAAAAATGATAGAATTTTAGCTTCTTTTTTGTTTGTTTGTTGTCAGGATGGATTAGCTGTGGAGGCCATTTTAAATTGGGTTAGCTAAAAAAAAAAGTACCGGTAATCAGTCATGGATGCAACCAGTGATTGTTTTCTGGATTAAAATACATCCAGTGGTTTGTGAGACACTTTGCTAACAGACAGACAGCGTTTACTCCAAGTAGTTTGTTTTAAAAGATTATGTACATTCTCTCAGGGCTCAGAATGAGTGTTGGGGACCCATCGCTCAGCTTCTACAAATCTTAGGTCAATATCAGTAAAACTGACAGTTTGAGGTATTTTTGCACAAGGTTAGTGGCAGCCATGTGCAATTGAGCTGATTGCAAAAGGTAACAATCCAGTTCAACCACTTGACCATGACAAGTCTGTTTGTTTCACATCCTTTGTGGCCTGCCCACAACTTTATTGCTCCATGTTAAAAGTTTCAAATGGCAGAACTTGTTTCCGTTTCATACCAAGAATATGATCTCACTATCATGTGATCTTTAGAAAGTTTCTGAATTTGTCCAGATTTTCCTCCTGGCAGGGAAAAAAAAAAAAAAAAGCTGGAGCTGAGATTCAGACACTGAGCGGAAAAAAAAAAAAAAAGCAATAAAATAATCAAGGCTGTTAACAGAGCCAAGGACTTAATATGGCTGCCAGATAGCTTGTTTAGTCTTTCTTGTGTTATTACACAACTTGTGCACTGAAATAATTTCCTTTTCCGCTTCCAATCAGGTTTTTTTTTTCTCTTCTCCTTCTTCCTCTGTACAAATAATGGAACAAGTTCTGTGAATGGCAGCAACTCTGCTCACATCTGCTTATGCTTAGGATTTGAGAAATTTCAAGCAGATGTCAATTATTTGCCTCTGGAACATTCTTTTAGGAAAAGCATCATACAAGTCAGTTCTTGGATCTGTTGTTCTGAAATGTGTGGCTCATAAAACACGTAGGAGTGAAATTAGTCATCTGAGCCCAAAATTTTCTAATGATTTTTTTTTATGTCTCCCCCAGTGCTCAGGTTCACTCTGCTCCTCTATACAGTCTGAAGCACTAGTCAGCAGATAACAACAAAAAAGGTTGAATCATGTCATCTGGACTTCGTTTAAGTCCAGATGACATGATTCAACCTTTTTTGTTGTTATATACCTGGATGACTGAGAAAACAAACTTTGTGCACATTTAAATAGTTTTCCTTATCATTTCTCCTTATGGTGCTGTTTTTCTTTTTAATCAGGTGTCTTTAACAAACTTTGCCTTTGCAAGGACTTTGTCTAAACCAACAAAAGAAACCTAAAAGTATTTCAGAAAACTTTTCCCCACATTGAAAGGAAAAAAGTTCATCAATATTCTCTTTCATACTCCGTGTGCATGACTTTGGAAAGTGGGGAAGTGTACCCAGCCTGGCTTGGAGGATCGTTTTTTTTTTTTGTCTTCCTGCTTTTTATTTTTCCAGTAGTAAGTGCTATTAACCTAACCACCATCTGTACGGCTGCCAGGAAAGCAGCGGATCAAAACCACGTCTGGAGGGGAAACATCAGCTAACAGCAATAATGACCTCAGTCTCCATGAGCTGGCCTCCTGATGACAGAAACTATGAAACGTATGTTGTGGCTCTCTTTCCTGGACGAGCTCATTTATGGTGTAATAGCAGACACAGCTACAGAAAGCAAACCTCTTTTTTACAGACACTAGAAGTTCCCAGGAAACATATAAACTTTACTAACCTTCTTAATGGGGTAACATCCATATTTAATGGACACGATGATAACTTGGAGAGCGTTTTGCATGTCTGCTGAAAGAGATCTTTGTGTTTCTTAAAAAAAAAAAAAGGCAAACCACAAAGCTAGAATTCTTAATGTTTGTGTTTGAACATGTTGATCTGTTAATTGTGCGATTCTCTGATCTGATCTGATGAAGTTTTCTTCCAACATCATGAGAAGAAAACATTTGTGGAAAACGTTTTACCCACGGTGCAGAAGTAAATTTTATTCCAGATTATTCTGTAATACTCAAAACTCTTCTGTCCTTTTTTTGTCATTGAACCTATTTTTGTTCATCAAAGCTCTGTCCTAGTTTTTCTGCTCACCTCACCTGCTCCCTGTTCTTTATCAGCGCACCTGCACACTATTACATGTCACTGAATATCTGTCCCCAGGTGGCCACTTTAAATCAGTTTTTGTCCTTCAGAGTTCTTCATCCAGCTCTTTCCAGAGCTGTGTACAGATTTCTCTCCTGCACAATCAAGTTTTATTTATTTATTAATTATTTATTCTCTATGCTGCCCATGTCTTCCTAACTGCACCAAGATCGAACAGGAAACACATAAAGACTCACGTGGTCCACGCTGTTCCACTGACCGGAGACCTCCATGTGGACGTGTGAAAGATGAGTCTCTCCTGTTTTGTTAGTTTTCTACAAAGAATATTAAAGTGCCAAACTGTGAGAGACATGCAGGACAAAACAGTTGCTAAAAGTTTTTTATTTTATTTATTTTTTTTTTTTTGAGAAGGGCCGACCTTTTCTGTTCTGTCCAGGACCTGAGTCTCTCCATCTCTGCTCTTTATCGTCTTCGTGGACTCGTTGTGATAGCTGGGACGAAGATCCACTGATGATGGAGAGAATTTAGCATTCTCTGTGGTTATCTGATGAATACATGGTTGGATCTGTCATTATTTTTTTCTTCATATGCATACACATCAAACACTTAAAAAAAATACAGTATACAGTATACAGTATATATATACTGTATATATATATATCTTTATTTTTTTTTTAATACAGTATACAGTATAGATCTATATATATATATACAGTATATATATACCGTATA
>JARVGV010001587.1:25914992-25925779 GCA_031762435.1 Hypsolebias longignatus | reverse complement strand
AAGTCCAGATGACATGATTCAACCTTTTTTGTTGTTATATACCTGGATGACTGAGAAAACAAACTTTGTGTAGTCAGCAGATAACTTCTAGGAGACAAAAAGAGAGACCTCTGTGAGAGCTTCTAGCTTCAACTCTGCACCGCATCCAAGAAAATGAGCTGTTACAAAACATTTTGGACGAAACAAAACTACACAAAACTGGTAAACTGTTACACAACTGGCAATAATTGAGGACAGATTTCCTGTGTGGACTGAAACCCACAGTTACTGGAATGTACTGCTGGACTCCTCACACACTCGACAGGCCAAACACCTGCTCAGTCTGGCAAACAGACAGTCTAAAACCCATTAGCACAAAGACATTTTTCACAATCACCATTATCGCTGGTTTAAAAATGAAAAATGGAACTTTATGTGTTTCTTTTAACGTTAAATGACAGAGCAATGGGACTTTCTAAAACTAACTTTACGATTTTCATGAACAAACTCTTAAGGCGCAGTCATGGAGAAAAGGGTTTGAGGTTCAGATTTGGTTCTATTGGCGTCTTCAAATAGTGAACAGTAAATACTTACATAGCACCTTTCTGTCTTATCAAGATGCTCAAAGTGCTTTACAACACAGCCTGTGTCCTTATTTACCCACTCATACAGCACTCTAGATCTATACAAAGGTGCTTTATCACATTCATACACCGATGGGACACACAAGGGAGACAATGGGTTCAATGTCTTGCAGGGACACTTTAGCATGTGACTGCTGGTGGAATCGAACCTCCAAATTTTGCATTGGAGGATGACTGCTCTAACCTCTCAGCCACAGGCGCCCCTTTATCTTTAAGATTATGACCTTCAGCTTGCACTGAACATGGAGCTGCTGGGAGCTCCGCTAAACTAGAGACCATGTTTTTTTCAGGCACAAAGGTAGAATGCTCTCACTATGTTGAAGGTCTTTGCGTCAGACGGAGGAGTTGAAGTATTTTGAGTATCAGAGTCTTGTTTGCAATGCTTCTGCAAATGATACTCGCTTACAGTGGGAGTTGAACCAGTGGACCGAGGCCTTGTCCACTGATGAGGATGTCGCCTTGGGCTTTCATGGTCTCGATAGAGCTGAGCCCAAAGGCAAAACTTTTAGTTTACCATTCTATCTACATACCAACCCTCGTCCTTGGTCATGACGTGTGACTCATGACCAAAAGCACAAGATACAAGTGGCTAAAGGAAGTTTCTTATAACCCGGCTGAGTCTTAGAGACAGGGCGAGGAGCTGAGTCAACCATGTGGAGGTCAGAGTACAGCAGCTGCTCTTTTGCTTTGAAATAAATCAGCTGAGGTGATCTGGGCATCTGATTAGGATGCCACCTGAGCCTCTCCCCCTCTGGAGGTTTTCCAGGTGCTTCCCACTGGGAGAAGACCCCAGGGCAGACCCAGAACTCGCTGGAGGGAGACTGTATGTCCTGTTTTGCAAGGGAACACTTCCAGGAGGAGTTGGAGAGGAGCTGTGGAGAAGAATAATTGGGTTTCCCTCCAGGGCCGGTTCCTTCAGTAACCTGACCATGAAAAAGGAGAAGTGGATGGATGGTGGTTAATGTTTCCATTCAGTTTCAAGTTTTGTTTTTGCTTATTTCTCAGGCCTTTGGTGTCAGAGTTTAGTATGGGAAAAATTAAAATGTCCTCCATGATGCTGATGCACATAAATGTGACATCTCCCACCCGCACCTTGCTTTATACTCTCAGCACAAAGCCATATAGTTTTTAAATGAATAGAGCCACAAACTGAAAGCTTAACAGGATTTTATTCAAGTTCTCCATCAGGAAACGAGGGGAAACAATCACTTTCCAAATTTCTTTCTCAACAGACTATATCAGACATCGCAGCCATCAATTCACTCAGATTTTACTTTAACATTAAATGCAGTACCAAATAAATAAAACAAATATATAAGTGCAAATTTTATTCTATTGGAAGGGACAGATATCAAAGGAAACCCATTTAAGAGCGTGTTCAAGGTTTCTGGCAAACAGTGGAGTGGCCTGATGGGTCAGAGAATCACCAGCAGGAGGTGCAAGTTAGATATGAAAGTCATATTTATGGGCTAAACTATGCACTCAACAGTTAAAACATTTAGTTATTTTATTCATATTATAGAGCTCTTTATGTTAGAGATGAGTTTTCAGGATCTGTCTCAGACATTTGTTGTTTTCTTTAAGGATTTCAAAAGTTTTGTATCTTTTTGATAATTAAGTGCAAACATCTTGGGGCTACAAGGTTTATTGCATCGAGGCATTAGGGAGCGTGTACGTGCCCTGTTTTGTTTTCTTATACAGTATAAAAATTACAGCAGCGACTAAGGTAAAAGTGTCCTCCTCTAACTCTTCTATTCTTACAAAATATAGTGCACACATCAAATTCTTGTTTTTTTAAAGATTAAATATCCTCTAATGCTAAAAGGCCATAGTAATAATATTTTTAACCCAGTATTATAGTATCCCTGTTAATGGGTGTCAAGGTTACCACATGATTCAAACCCATTTTTCACAAAAGCCGACCCTTTCAACTGATCTTGCTCATTCTGTGGAGTTTCTCATTCTTCAGCGTCTACAAGCAGATTTAGACAAGGATCTTAATGAGTGGAGGTTTCCCTCCTGCCTCCGTTGAGTGCATCGTGCCAAAGCTCAAGAGGCGTCTCGTGTCAGCAGGCGTGAGCCATCTCCATGGAAACGTCATTAGTCATTCTGTGTCTGAGGAAGTTGGCAAAGTCCACCTGTGTCTGAGAGAGCGTTGTGTTTATGATCCTCTTTGGGATCCAGCCCTGCGCACGACAAAGACAAAACCAGCATCAGACCGAACCTCATGTTTAAACACATCTTTTACTTTTCAGTTCATCGACAACAATAGTTTATACCTTTAGATCTATGCTCAGTAACCAGGTAAAGTTGGTCTTATTTGGGTCTTCAGCACAAGGTTTTATCACTATGCAGGTTGGCCCGTTCTCTGCCCTGAAACATTTGACAAATGAGGCCCATTCAAACCATTTTAGAGACCAGTCTATGGGTCACATGTGTAATTTTACTACACAAGATGACATCATCCTTGCTGTACCTGATCACACCCTTCTGTTCGGGCATTTGAGCATATTTAGTGGACATCCCAGCCAGGAAGCAGGTGGAGCCTCGACGCTTGGCACAGCGCACGCTCACAAAGTCCCTCGGCCCGATCACGTTACCAGACACCTCTGCAGACACCTCGTGGGTTATCATGGTGTCCTGGCCGATCTTTTGAAGGATCTGTGTGCATCCGAATGTTAAAAGTCATCCAGACACTGAGCATTTCTGAGGTGAATCTCTAATTCCAGCTGGAAACAGGAAAGCTATCTTACTTTGACCTCTTTGACGTTAGGGTTCCACTCTCCCATTTGCTCCATGTTGTCCACCAGCTCTTCATACAGGTTGTCAGGATGGTGCTCCAGAACAGTTTCCAGTTTGAACACCTTCCCGATGTCGGGCAACACTTTGCTCAGAACCTTGTCTCCGTTGGCCTGCAGTAGGGAGGAAACAGGGTTTGCCATTCCAGAGGCCCATTAACACAAGTTTTAACATGCTGAAGCTGATATCAGTGGACCTCTTCTGTCTCAGTGTCGTACTCACAGCTACAGTTTCGACAGTCCACCCATCCACCTCACTAAGGATGCTGATGGCTTTCTTCAGTGCATCCTCACCCTGATTCACATAAGATAGCTCTTCCTCACTGTACCCCCTCTCCTCCTCAATACGAGAACCTTAAATAAAGTGCTACGCAGTTGAAACAAGACTACCCAGCGATACTGTTAGTGTAAAGAGTTAAATGTTCGCAAGGACTCACTGAGGAAGGAGCTTCGACGTCGGACTTGGCTGATCCAGCTACTCGCTCCGGGACCTGCCAGTTTGTTCAGCTCATGATGAATGGCCACCATGGCATTTTTTCTCAAACCTGTAGAAGCAGGAACAGCAAATGATTCTTTTGTTGGATGAAGCTTTTTGTTAATACATTAATGGGACGGAAGGGCACGTTCAGCCCCTGTGGTCCGAGGCTGCAGCTCAACTGGGAATCCATCGTTCAAGCAATGAAGTAAATTGGTTGAAGAAGTACAGCAGGTCAAGGCAACTCACTCACCTGTCATGTTCCTCATGTGCCGATAGGAGATGCCAGCACACAGTTTGAAAGTTGCAGGCAGCATTTTCAGTTTCTAACGGTTTGAAAACAGAAGAAAACTTTGTAAAAGTCGCTGCAACAACTCGGTCTGAGCTGCAGAGAAGAGAAAACTTCTTTCTGTGGACGTCTGAAGCGTCTCGTACATATAAGAGCTCTTCCCACAAGGACACTTTGCTATCGTCACGTAGATAAACACGCAGGCCCTAACTCCTCCAGCGGCCATGTCATCAAGGTCGCCTCATGGACATGACAAGCAATTCTCAGAGTCTCCCTAACTCTGTGTGAGATAACGTCCAGTGCCTGGGCCCACTGCTTCACACACCAACAACTTTCCACACAGGGGGGTTGGATGAGGAGAGGCTCTCTTACTGTGGGTGAGGTCAGAGACCCTGAGCGGCTCATCTGTCCCCTCATGGTCCATGATAAAATAAACACCAAAGAATTCAAGGACAAAAACAGCTTAACCCACTTTGGCTTGTTTCTCCCCCCATGATGATTAATATCGCACAACAAGCCTTGCAAAACTCCAGCATCATTACAACTGACAGGAAATGATGCCTCAGCAACTCGAATGTTCTGGATGTGGTTCTGAAGTTGCAGGGTGTGCTATTTTTAAACAGGAGTTTACAGCATATTTAAAGTTTTATAACTTTCTTTTCTCATGAGAAAAAAAAAAAACACAATTAAAAAGTCTAATCTGATCCAAAACAAACTAATGTCATTACAGTATATCCCTTTGGCAGACAAATAGAACATTTATTTCTTATTACATAATAAAATGTTTCCTGAGTTGTGTAACTCTCTAGCTCTGCTTTATATTTTTAGTTAATTACTAAAATCTGAAAAAGAAAAAAAAAAAACAAACAGCCAAAACAGTTTAGTAAATGTTCTTAAACATAATTTAATTCTACAGCAAGAAACAGTGACCTTCAGATTACAAGAAATGGCAGTGGTGGAGCAGAGGTTAGAGACAGTAGGCCTGTGATCGGAAGATCGCCGGTTCAAGCCCCGGTACCAACAACATCAAAAAATGTGCGTGGAAAAAGGTGAAACACCCACACCTGCCTCCACCCTCATTCGCCCCACTCTGGGCCCCTGAGCAAGGCCCTTAACCCCCAACATCTGCTCCCTAAGCAGGTCTATCTTGAAAATGAGTTTTCGTGGCTCAATGAGTCTACCTGGATAAATAAAGGGTAAATGAAAATGAAAAAATAATAAAAGTTTATATTCTGGGCATTTATTTTACAAATCAAGAGCGGGAAGCATTAAAACAGTAGTTCCGACCCACTGAAGTGGGTTTGGGTGGAATCATTCTGAACAATAAATATCTTACTTGTTGTAGATACGTAGGCTTTTCAAAAGCTCAGCTTGAAGAAAGTGTTGGCTTCTGATTGTTTTGACGAGCGAATGGCCGCTCTGAGTGGGATTAAGACCAAAGTAGATTGCAGCCCTTTTAAAATGGCTCCAATAAAAGTTTAATAATCCTGTGATGTGTTACTCTGTGTTAGACATTAGCTATGTTTACATGGACATAAATACTTGGATTAAACAGCCACTCAGAAAAAAAATGCATCATGTAAACGTCCCTGTTCGAATTATTCTGAGCTGATTCATTTCAATCTGAATGAATTTGTAATCTGAATGAGACAAGTGGTTTATGCCGATTCATAATCTTAACAGTGTGCATGTAAACACTTAATCTGATCATCTTATTCTGATTGTGGGAAACTGCCCTGACTGTGCATGTGTGACCTATGTCACCCTCACATATTTCCACCTGGCTAGATACTAATAATATTAGCATGTCGGGGAAATAAAACTGGTCAGTGAGCGACACAACATTTCTGCTAGAAACTTTGAAAGAGCTCAAAATGATCTGTTTTACCTGTAGCTCAACCAGAGCGTGCAGTAACGTCTCCACCGTCATTAAATCCTGGAGTGGGTCCATTTTGGATGCTCAGGTTTGTTTACATTCATCCAGGAAGTAGAACTTCTTCTTTTTTTAAAAATTTTTATTTATTTTTTAAAGACAGTTCACCACTCTGCGCATGTCAGTACTTCTATTCTGCATAAAAGCCCACTGCATGTAAACGCTCAGCCTGATGGGATCGTGCCCATGTAAACGATACATTAGGATTATTTAATCTGAATACATTTCAATCTGATCAAATAATTTTGTGTATGTAAACATAGCTTATGTTTCCAAGTTACAGGAGAGAAATCATTCCTCAGAAGAACACAAGGTCACCAGTTCAAGAAAATGCTATTTTTAAACTTTTTCTCTCTGGTACATTTCACGCTATGTTGTTATTTAGTTAAAAAAAAAAAAAAAAAATACAGCAGCAGCCACCTGTAGCACTTTTTGTGCAACATGTAACACTTCTAGCATTCATTCATTCAACCTTTATTTAGGCAGGTTAATCTCATTGAGCCTCGAGGACTCATTTACAAGAGAGACCTGGCTACAAACTAAGAATGATGACAACAGCAACAATAGATTTTCCTTGGACAATCAACAATAGACAATCATGAGAGAAATACAGATTTTTTTTCCCTTCAACATGTGACATGTTTCTTCCAAATTAATCACGCAATGCAAAACTAATGACAACATAAAGCTTTTTAAAATAGTGTTCACATGAACTAACAGCTTTTTAACACTGGACATCAACGATCCACAAAATAAAAAGTTTATTTATCCATACTGACGCCGTTCAAAAAAACCATCTACAACAGGTAAGATAATAGTTGTTAAAACAGAACTTCAAATGATCAGAACTATCTCTTTAAGATATTTACATTGAGTTCATTCAAATAAGAAACATGAGTTTTTTTAAAGAGTCAAATATATTTTTCTCGTTTTAAAACCTTTATTTAAACACTTTGCTAAAACATGTGCAATGTTTTTGTTTTGTTTCAGTGTTCTGGCTGCTCTGCTCTTATACTCACAAACCTGTCACAGACAGAGGATACAGAAAACAGGATGTAAGAAGTAAACAAGAATGCACAGAGCTACGCTGTGCAAACTGGCCCTGCCCATTAAAAAAGCCTCCGTGGTGACACAGAGGGGTTTTATTTTGCTCAACAACTGGAATTTAGTGTTTTTTGTGGGTTGGACTTCATCGCGTAGTTTCTGAAAAATCTCTCAAAACGCTAACTCAAATGTCAAACATCTTTTATCAAACTGGTTAGCTGTTTTGTGGACCTTGCCTACTTCATCCAAGAAAAACACAAGCTATCTAACAGTAATGTTGCCTCAGCAGGCCGCACGTCAAACGCTCGCTCCGAGTCAACAGCGCAGACGGTCACAGAGCTGGAAACTTGTCAGGGTGGAAGTGGGTCATTTGATTAGTGAGGAGATGAGCAGAGAGAAAACAAGGAGGGAATAATAAATCCCAAAGAGAGATTGAAGTCACCTTAACCTTTGACCTTGTGTCCTTCTGTGGGATTTCTCTCGTTTAACATGGGAACACACAGACCCAGGGCTAAATGACCCATTACTTACACAGTGATTACACTCTCATGTACCGTTGAGCTTTTTTCTGATTTTGAGACAAAGAATCAGAAAAAAAGGGTCATCTGACCCATCAAATGAATTTGGCAGAAGCAGAATACAGTTTTAATGAGCCTCTGTTTTTGCATCAGACTGCTTTTGTCTAATGTGGATCCAAAGTTGGCAAGTGTACCTGGAATCTGAAAGTCAGTGCGCGTCCCAGGAAGTGACGTTTTTGTAGCTATGAATCTTTTCTTACAAAGGATGCGTGTTGAGAGTCTCAACAAACTGGCGTAACCTTTTTATGATGGCTCGGAGATGTCGTTTATTTTAACTTCACTTACGTGAAATCAATATATTCAAATGTTCATTCATTCAGTAAAAGCAACATGTGGCTGCAACTCCTGCACATTTGTTTAGAGTCATATCTGATAAAACAATCTTCTGCAGCTATTTTCTAATAAATTAAACTTTAGTAGGGACATAATCCGTATCACAAAAAGAACACGAACATATTGAAATGCAGAACCAGAGTCTCCCATGTGTAACACATGGATCCAAAAAGTTTGGGACATTTATTTGATGGAGCAAATTATATTCTTTAAGGCTTCAAAAAGCCCTTTCTTAATATACAGCAGAACCCAGTTATGCCTTTATTAATAATGATGTAATTAAAGTTCTGTCTTTTTGCACTCACTGTACACGATCATAATCAAAAGTAAGAAATAACACTGTAAACAGGATGTGTGGACTATCTTACCTCAGAAGAGATTTTGATTTCTTGTTTTTTTTTTAATCTTTCTCACTTTTTCCCTCTTCTTTCTCTCATTATGTTTATTATTGTGCTCATTGTTCTATTATTATAACTGCTGGTATTATCACTATTGCTATCTCATTTTATTTTGTCAACTTATAATGTGGAATCGCTGTAAGAGATAGAAAAATGTAAATATGAAAAGTGTTACCACTCGTTGTTCTTGTTCAATTTTATTTTTTTTTACATTAAACCAAGTTTTAAAAAAAGAAAGAACACACTAAATTTACAATCATCTAAGATCATATTAGAATTAACAGAATATAACAGTTGGTGAATATTTTATCAATTTTGGCTCCCACATCTATTACATCAGGTTATTGTTAATCCAAGCTTGTTCCTGCAATGTGTATAATGATGATTAATAAATTAAGAACAGTTGTGTGAATCAGTAGTCCTAGCCAATCAAAGCTCACCCACAACATGGAGCCATGTGGAAGGTTAATGTGTGATTGAAACATATTTTATGTAGCCATTTTTGTGCCAATCGACATCTACAACAAGGGTGTGTGGGCGCAAGGTGATCGACCCAAATTCTGGGGCTTCTGTTTACTGTTTAGGCGTCATCACAGTGGAACATCTGCCATCATCTCCCCCCACCCTGTCTCCTGTCACACCAACCCTCAACTTGTTTTAACTTCTCTTTCTCTGGTAATTCAACACATTTCGTCCATTACATCCATCTTTTTTTTTTCTTTTTGACATTTCTTGTGTTCTGCCTGCTGCAGCTTAAATGACTGACCCCAGCACCTAAACATGTCCGCCTTCACCACCTCTGCTCCTTAGACCCATCTCCCTCATGCACTCTTGTGGTTTCTGTCTTGCTTCTATTGTTTGTTCTTCTTCTTTTCAGAGCGGACCTCCAGCTCCATTTCCATCCAGGTCTCTCTTGTAAACGAGTCCTCATGGCTCAATGGAACTAACCTGTTTAAACTAAGGTTGAATGAATGAAAAAAATAATCTCCCCAGGCTCTCTTCCACCTGCTCCCTACTCTCACTTCAGAAGATCCCGTATCATTACTGTTCCAAACAAAATGGGGCTCACAGCTGATTTCTGATGTAACCCCAACACCTTCCTCCCAAACAAACATTTTTAAACAGCAAAATCAAAATTAAAATTGGAAATTTTGTGTGTCTACATAAAATGTTCTTTTTTTTTCACCCTTCAATGTTTTGCACCTTGGGACCAACATAGTCTATGCACCCAAGTAATTGTCACAAAAAGGGGACCGGGAGGTTATTTTCTCTAATTACAGACAAATAATCAATTATTAACTGAAGGTCACTGCACACACAGGGAAACAAAAGACACAGGCAAAGTGTTGAGTATTCAAACTATAGTACAGTTTATTAGGACTTGATTGACACAGTGGGTTTGGCTTTCACATGCACTCAGCACTTTGCTGTACATCACATTGAGGAGGAAAGTTCCCTCGTGGACTCACTGCCCTCCATCACCTTCCCTTCCAACAAACTGTGTAAGTCTATGTGTATTGGTGTTTCCCAGCAAAGCAAACAGATCTTGACAGTCAGATAATAAACAAAGTGCTGATGTCTGTGTGGGCATTGTCTGGAAATCATGCTAACAAGGAGGCACTTCAGTCTGATTCAGATTTTTTTTCCCCATATCAAGTACGCAAGAGAGAGAGAAAGACAGAGGCTTGTATAAGGTCAGTAAGAACAATTAAAATGACTGAATAGAACAGCACTTACTACTTCAAAGAGGGAAAATACCACATTCTTAAAACAAGAAGAGACTGAGCTCTCCCATCCTTTAATTGGCTGTGCTGCGACAAGGCCACTTCTTAGTGTGGAGATCCTCTCTTGTCTTCCTTCCTCCTCCTCCTCCTCATCAGCTTGGATGTGAAGGAGCTGGGCTGATTAAAGAAGATTCAAATAAGGTAAACCTCTCACACAGCTGCTGATATACCCTGTGTCTTCATTTACAGTAGGACACAAAACCAGAGAAAGATCATTAAGAGTTGTGAGGCATTTTGGAGAGCAAGTTAAGGGTCAGGGGGCAATTATACATACATACATACATACATACATACATACATATACATTATACATACAGTATATAAATATATACAGTATATACGTATACATATATATATATATATATATATATATGTATACGTATATATATATAAATATATGTCTCAGTGGGGGAAAAAAGTATGTAGTCAGTCACCAATTGTGCAAGTTCTCCCACTCAAAAAGATGAGAGAGGCCTGTAATTGACATCATAGGTAGACCTCAACTATGAGAGACAGAATGAGAAAAAGAAAT
>JARVGV010001587.1:25875953-25886101 GCA_031762435.1 Hypsolebias longignatus | reverse complement strand
CAACAAAAAATCCTGACTAGTTTTAGCAGTTTTTATGTGATTTTGTTGGCAAATATGTGGATATTTGAACAAATACATAGAGTAAAACTTTAACTTTATGCTTTATTTCTATACAGGTCAACCTCGGTTTACGTTAGAATTCCGTTCCTACGGGCTGAACGTAAACCGATTTGAACGTAAACCAAAATGGATCGCACGTGGCGAACGTAAGTCCGGATTTCGAACGTAACCCGAAACTGAAAGCACATGGCGGCCGTAACGTCTTTTTAAACAATGCAAAAACAACAACAGCGCACTTAGAACGCCGTTTTAACGTGTTTCCAAGCAGTTAGCAAACAAAATACCCTAAAAAAAACCCGATAAAAACATAAAATGCTGCATAAAAAAGTCAACGCGAGGTGTGATGACGTCACTGGGGAGGCGGTCATAAGTGCGAAAAAACTTAAACTGAGAGGGTCGTAAACCAAGGTTGACCTGTATTCCTATATAATGGTGAAATTGGCTCTCTGCTTTTAACCCATCCACCACCAGGTGGAACAGTGGGCAGCTATTGAAAGCGCCTGGGGAGCAATTGGGGATAAAGTGTACTGTTCAGAGACACCACGAGTCGTGCAATGACCGGGGATAGAGCCCGGGACCTTCGGGTCCTGAGTGTGCTGCCCTGCCCTGCCCTTACACCATCTCGCCCCCCTCTCGGCTTTTATGAGAAAGCAGCACAAACTTTTGATGTGTTGCAGAGACAGAAGGTAAACCACACCTTTTCAAATTGTTTTGTGTGCGTGTGTGTGAACTCTGCAACATTTTATGAATCAATGTTCTGCAGAGAGAGAAAATAAGATACTGTTCAACCTTTGAAACCTGTATCTCACTGGGCTGCAACTGTTGGAGACAATTTGCAAACAAACTTTGTCTGATAGTCTCCAAAATGTCTAGATGATTCTACATTTTCCTTGTTGTCATGTTCTCAAATAATTGTTGGATGCACATCTAACACTCATTAACTTTTGGACATAGCGGTTCAAGACGGGGGCCACCACCAACTGAACTTAGAAAACACAAACATGGCTGTAACTCTGTCAGTTTTACTCATATGAAACTGAAATTTGATGTGGTTGAACCTGAGACTAATTAACAAGACATACTCATATTGCACAACATTCTTTCTTAAAACTTTAGACATTAATTTTGTTTGTCCGTTAGTAAAATATCTCATGAACCTGAGACTGGATTTTAATGAAACTCTGAAAGTCATCATTGGTTGTACATCTACAACTCATTATCTTATAACGTCAACAAAATTCAAGATGACCATTACAGCTAATCAACCGCTGCCAACACAAACATATCCTTAATTCTTACAGAAAATGAGATAAAATTCAGCGTGGTGGTAGCTGAGACTCACTACCAACACACATTCTGGGCACCACATCTTGCTAAACTGTGTAACTTCTCATTATAAAATTTTTTTTGTTAGAAGAAAATTGGGCAGTGTGCATTTTTTTTTCCAAGGAAAGCTAGGACTTTTATTTGTAAGTATTTTTCTTTGACTCCAAGATGTACCGGTAGTCAAATTTACTTTATTAGATATTTTTAGAGTTAATTTAAGCAGCAACAAAGACTAAATGCAAATCAAAATAAAACCTGCTGTCACGATTCAATGTGACTCAATAAAAATGTACATCTGTCCCAGTTTTGTGTTTTACTGTAGTCCATCTGTGGCAGTGATATTAGCTGTAACCTTGGCCATAAGCACTAATATAATGGTAAAACAAGCCAAGTTATTTATTTTTTCTACAAGCCAAAAGCAGTTATTAAAGTCTTGCAGTGTGTGTGTGTGCATGCCACAGGAAGCTGGAGGAAACATTTGCCAGACCTGAGCAGAAGGGGAGAACTATAGCAGGAAGACGCTCTTTGTTGACCTCTTCCAGCATGATGTCATGCTGGAGCCTCCTCATTATTGCCCTCCTCAAAGAGCCGTCCTGGCCACGTACTCCCTCGTTCTCATCGTAACAACAACAGTGCTGTGATACCCCGGCAGCATCTGCTAACATGCTCAGAGCAAACAGCTGTGACGTGCAACGTTTACCTGCTGACACCGAGCTATTCTTTGGGCTGTTGCAAGCAAGGTGGCGTGGGGTCGCATGTTAATGCACTTAGCGAGGGGTCGCAACCTTAAAATCAGTCACAGACAATAAAGAGGAGATTTCGTCAGCTGCACTGATGCGACAACGCAACGATGTGCCTGCATTTAAGCAAACTGGACCAGACTGATAAACTCAGTGGTCAGCACGTTGCTGTTTGCACAAAGCTTTATGAAAAATGACACAACGATGCCCATTACCCCTGTCTTTATGACCTTGTAAACACCAGAGCTAAAAATAGTGGCCAGCTCAAGGGCGGCCGCCACGATTTGTTAACACAAATCGAGGTAGTGCAACCAGCTGGTATATACTGACACTGTTGTCGTTAACCCAGTGGCATCGCAAGTTCACAAGTAAATTAAAGGACAATCACCTGCTTCCTTTCATGCCAGGATTTTAGACTAAGCCCAGAGTTGTAACCATTTTGGTCAAACCAATGTTATCTTGTGATGTCACAATTGAGAATGTTGTGAGTGACTCTTGGCTACTATCACATCAAAGCTCAGCTTCCGTTGAACCGACTGAGTCATACTCATGTATATGCTTGCTAACGCCTATTAGTTGTTTAAATTGGGTTGTTTCCAAAAGTTAATAATTTATATATGTACATCCAATGATTACTCTCTGAGAGTTTCATTAAAACTTATCGAGTGGTTCATGATATTTTGCACACACAGGCACAAGCAAAAACATTATTGCCTGTCTACTTTTCTGCAGACTTTTCTGCAGTGAGCAAATCAAGTAAGTGCAGGAAGCAAATAAATAATAATAAAATACACATTAAAACTGCATCTGCATTAAAACTTGCATGTAACAACAGAAATCTTACAAAAGTTAGCAGACGACACATTTCCTGTCAGGTGCCACAAGTTTCCTGCTCTATAAATATGCTAAATCTGGAATGTGAGGAGTGGGACCGGTGGGATAAAGCATTGAATAGACTGAAATTATATGAGCCACAGATCAAAAGACCACACACAGCGCAGGGTATGATGGGTAATACACACTGTTTGCTCATCCATAAAGATCTAAGAGGACAGAGCATAGTCCACATGAGGCTGGCGTTTAATAAGAGCTTCTTCACTCTAATAAGGTGTGATGGTGTTTGTTCACCTTCACAAATGTCTCCCACAATAACCTGGTCCGGCATGTCCCAGAGAGACAAGCTGTATTTTGTACAGAGTGAACCAAACGCTGAGGAAAGAGCTCACGAAGAGACTAACAGAGTTGACGTATAAATTCAATGAAACAAGTGGAGTCAGTTGTAAGATGTTTTGTGGTTGGAAGCTCACATGAACATTAAATGTAAGGGCAATACATTTTTTCATTACCAAACATTTCTCAAGAACAATTTTAATAAAACGCTAAGAAAGTAACTACTGGATGTACATCTACAGCTGACAACTGTCGGGGTCAACCCCATTAAAGATGGCTGCCACAGCTAAGCAATGTAAGAAGCCACAAACATCGTTAGCTGGTTTTACAGACATGAAGTTGGCATTTGTTGCGATAGTAGTTGAGCATCATTCCAACATAAAAATCATTTTTTTAATTTTTATTTTTTTAATGAATGCTGTTACCTAGTGGATCCAACACTGTCTGTTAGTAAAATAGCTTCAGAACCATTGGATGGACTTTAACAAAACTTTCAGGAAGCAGTAATTGAGTGTATGAACAACTCGTTAGGTTCAATACAACCACCACTGTTAATCGACCCCAGCCAACATAGCAAGTCTACAAACAGATGCAGAGATAAAATTTAATGTGGTCGTAGCTGTGAATCATCTTCAATGCATACTTCAAGCACTAACAAATCTGGTCAGCTCTTGCAGTATTGTATAACGTCACTTACAGTGTTTGATCAAAACCACTTTTACTCTGTTCTTTTTCATCCTAAGATAATCTTAGTTTAAAGTTCTGGCATGAAACGCAGCAGAACTTATACATTCCTTCAAGGAAAGCTGGGCCCTTAATTGTATGCCCTTTTTCTTTTGTTGACATTCCACTATTCTTCTGTTATTGCAATGCAAACATCCTTCAGAAAATGCAGAAGACTGGAGCGCATGGCACGGCCTTAACCGAGCTGGAATTCTTCTCTGCTGCGATTATCTGCTTTCCTAGGGCAACTTCTTTTCCCAGTGTTGTGGAGAACTTGCAGCAGGCCTTAAGGAAGAAAGTGTAGGAGCTGAATTTTATTTTACTTTTTTTTTTTTTTTTTTTTTTAACAATAGTAGATGCAATAGACTGGTCTATTCCCTTTCAGAACACTTATATAGGTTCAGTAAATAACTCATGGTTTTGCAGAGCACGGTAAAAGGAAACTGTCATGAACACATGAACATTTTGTTCTAAAAACCTAAGAGCCCTCTGCTGAAACTGCAGTATAAGTACCCTCATACATTTGTAAGACATTAATAGTCAGACGTCGTCTGGCATTTAGCTTCCTGTATGACAGCAGACATCAAAAAGGGAAGTTCAAAACTCAAAAGTATTGATCATTTGAGTAATTACATTAAATATTAATTGGCTGCTCCATTAGCGATAGCTCAGGAGACATGACTCGAGGCACGGCTTCAGTAATCACCTGTTGTCTATCAACGTGGATAAAAATAAATAAATCAGCTGGGTCGCTCCGTTCATTTCTTGAGTGCTTTTAACTTTTTTTATTTTTTTTGTGCACCAGCTCTTCCTATAGCCTGCATTCCACTTCCACTTTGGATAATGATTTCCTCTATTTCCCAGAATGCCACTCAGCGACCTCCGGAGAACAGGCGTGAACTTGTTGCATCCAGCCAAGTTACGTATACTGTATGTGTGGGCAGAGGCAGCAGCAACAATAGATAGTAGGAGCCAGATAGCTGAAGTTTTTCACTCAAGAAAAAATGAGTCACACTCCTACTCAAAACACAGCGAGCCTTGTGGCGTGTTGTCCACGGAGAAGTGGCCAGCTCTGCTTCATATCTCATCAGAACCCTCAATTCAACTCTCATTTTCAATTCCAGTAGATTAGCTTTAAAAATAAACTAAATTAAGCACTGTAGGTGCAAAAAAAGGGCCTGGGGGAAAAAAAATCTGGTTATCGTTTATTTTTATAAGTAGCCTGAAAAGCGGAGCAAAACTAAATATTTGAGACAAATTTTTACCAATATGCTATAGTTGCTGATTATATTGATCACTTTGCTATCTAACAAGATTAACTCAGGTACTTTCACCAAAGAATCCATCCAGAGGACCTGATTTAACCTTGTTAGATTCATCTACTTGGATTATTGAGCATGCATCAGGATATCTCTTTGTTATTATTTAATTTGGTGTTAGGATTTGAAAAGATTTATATAGCAGGCTAAAAAGCTAAAGGATTTTATGCAATTCAAGAAAAAATGAGTGTCTGTGGTAACTGTCACAGTTACATTGTCATTATTATACAAAAAAGGTCCTAAAATAAAATTAAAAATTCTAAGAGATTATGTGAGATCTTGGTAATTTTGTCTGAGATTATGCCTAATGTTTAAATTTTAAAGATTTGACCAAAATGGCTAAAACTATATGTAAATTCTCAATACTGTTTACTTCATTTGGGTATTTCAAACAACACAAAATTATTTTTTTTGGTATTTTGATTGCTCACTAAAAACCAGCATTTTTCCCATTTATAAAAAAATGGAGAATCTAAAGCCATTCAAGGAGCTACATTCAGTAAAGATTTATTTGAACACAACATGTGGTTTAACGAAGAGCGGTGCTTAAATTTCTGAATGAAACAACTCCAAATTTTACAACCAGCTTGTTAATAAAAGTCACACGAAATCATGGAGAATTAAAAAAAAAATGCTGAAGACAACCCATCCAGTAGTTATGCTTAGACTACTGAGAACAAACTGACCTCATTCCCTTAAATGAATTGCTAAAATTGAATAGTTTTCATTTGATACTATTTCTATCTTAACATGTGATTCTTGACCTGCCATTGCGTATCTGTTCCTTTCAAACCCAGCTGGTCGAAGCAGATGGCCACTTGTCCTGAGCATGGTTCTGCTAAAGGTTTCTTGCTCATGAGGGAGTTTTTCCTTTCCACTGTCGACTTCATGCTTGCTCAAGATGAGAGTCTGTGATGAAGTTAAATTCAAAACAGTCTGCTCCTCAGATAAATAATGTTAAATTATTATTTTTATATATGAATGTTTCTGTTCAGTGCCCTGAGGTGACTTTTGTTGTGACATGGCACAATGTAAATACACTGAATTGAATTAAATTAACGTCATATAACTGTATCTCCTTTGAATTAGGTTTAAGTAAAAAAAAACAATAATAATAAAAAGTAAAACTTTTCCAATACTGGTTTAATTCTCTGCTTGGTTTAGACCGTCCATAGATCAGCACACCCTGCAATTCCATTTTCTACATTGACAAGGGATTGATTGCATCTTATTTGGCAATTTAATTTTGCTAGTTCCACATATTTTGACTATTTTTTTCAAGCTTCGTTACAATTCTCAAGCCCTTACAGTAAGACTTTAATAGATGTATATGTAAACCAACAATCATACATAATGTGCAATATTTTGTATGTGCATTTAGATTTTTCCAAGCCTATATATTTCTTTAAACAGATGGACTTTCAACAATCCAATAGTATTATCACTTATATATAACCCACATTACACTGAGTCATAATAAATTATGTGGAAGTTGGCATGCTTTGTAAGTCATTAATTTCAGTGATTTATATGTGATAAGTTAGAAAGGTTTTAAAATGGAATGGTGACAGACCATTTCCTTTGTAGCAATTTATGAACAGTTTTAAATGAATGTGTAATATATCATAAGTAAAAACAGGCATGCAGTGTTGACTTGAGCTCTCTAAAACAAAAGGCAGTTAGCGCCTTATGTTTCCTTTTTCTTTTAGACCTCCGGGTTTTCATTCTTTTTTGATGACAAACGAAATGTGCAAACTTCGCGTTTTTGCTGACAAGCTGCAGAGATATTGAATTTGTCCCACATCCTTCAGGGCTTTTGACAAAATATTGCAATAATAAACTGATTTCTTACGATGAATGAGCCATGACTTTAATATCAAGGGCAAGGGTTTAACGGAGGGTTGCCAAATATACATCAGAGCGAGCGGTTCTAACCTTGGTCACACCAGCTGGTGGCCATGTCTTTGACCAATAAGCTGTGTGCTAGTGTGAGTGTGTTCATGTTTTTTGCTTTTGTTCTGGTCTCGGTGAATCTGTGAATGTCACTGAAACCTGACCAACCAGAGCCAGTCAGAGAAATAGGAGAAGTCTCAGAGGAAACGCTGTTTATCTCCTCTGGAAGCCCACACAACAGCCTTTTGCTGGCTTTGGTGTTTTATATGTCCTGATATTTAAAGGCTGTGTTCCGTTTTAATTACTGCTTTTTAATTTTTGTTTGGTGTTGCTAATGTGCTCTTTGTTCAGTGTTACATCCTGAGATTTGTATTCCCTCAGCTGCTTATGTGCTTTATACCTAATTAAGCCACAGTGTAGATTGGTTTAAAAGTATCTCTGAAATCTTCAAAGTGAAAGTTTATTCATTTTTTGAAGTTGTGTTCTGTTACATAGATCACAGAATGTGAATCAGAGGAATAAAAAAAAAATAAAAATAAAATAAAATAGGGAGTTTCATTGGTTAACCATTTACTTATTCTTGACTAAATTGAATTCTGACCATTTTGCCACGTTTTGTGTTCTATGACTTATGTCAATACTGGTATGGTACTGACTATTGCTATTTTTTTTGTCAGAAAACCACATCTAAAATGATTAGACTATCCCTTAGATTAAAAAAAAAAAAAATGAAGGACATTTGAAAGGATATCAATGTCTGCCAGAAATTTCATGCTGTCATTTTCTTCTGTAATTTGAAAGTTACTATTTTAATAACCTAAGCAGACAAAATAGCTACCTCTTGGTGTATAAACTGTTTAGGAAATGTAAAGAAAGCCACAAACACCAGAAATATTAAAGCTGCTGTAAGTGTTTAATTAGAGTCACCATGGTAACCACACCTTTGCATCTCTGGAAGCATGCACGCTGATGGGGATTTGACAGGAAGGCATCTGTCCTATAGTAGTGTGAGACCCGATGGTTGAAAGAAGACATAGATGTCTATGATCTGTTATAAACTGTATAAGTAATGTGAACACTGCAAAAATATGGTTTGTTTAAAATAATTTTAGAAAGTTTAGACAGCTCAAATGTTAAATCACCACACTGTAAGATAAAATGTGCACAATAAAATATTTGAAACATCATATAACCTAAACTGTGACTGTGCAAAAATTAATAAAAATAGCAAAATGCCTCTTAAATCACATAAGATCCAATTTTCTGTGATCCATTTGAACCACAAATGAGGTTTCTACAGTGAAGTTTGCTTGTGCTCCAAAAAACATTGCCTTTACACACTTATAATGTCAAGAACCCATTGTTGTGTATGTGGATCCCCCCACCAGTGTTGTTCATATTTTGTTTATGGCTATTCCCAGTCAAGTTTTTTATGTATACTTTTATGGGTTTTTGTAGAGCTGCAGAAGTAAAGGTACTTTGACTCTTGTGCATAGGGACACACTTTGTAAAAGCATACATCAATGTTTAAATGTCAGCTGTATTTCTGCACAAGTAAATCAACACATCTACTCAAAATAACACTAAATGAAATCAAAGTGTCAGTCCCTCTACTCTTATCTAAAGGATTCTGAGGAAAAATCAATAAGAGATGCAAACAAAAGCTGTTCGGGCCGATGCAGAAATCTCTGGTGCCATTATTGCATAATGATGATCTTTCTCAAGAATTTCCAAGGGAGGAGTGAAGCACTCACACCTCTGAAGTGCAAAGTCTGAGGCAGTGCTGCGTCGTTTCATCGCTACTTCTTTAAATTCCCCATTTTAGCCTGGGGTTAGCCAAAGATGTGGGAACATGATTCAGGTTCCTGATACAACAGGCTCTTTGCAGAGGTCTTTTATGTACGTTATATCCCTTCTGCGGAAAATCAACCCTGTATAGGAGCAAAGCTGTCTCATCAAACATCTCACACTTACAAGCACACATTCTAGAGTACTTAAGGTCCACTGAGTCGCTGACTCTGGTCGCAGATTGCAGTGACATTTACTAATGAGGGTAATTAGTCTTAATTCTGGGACTGGAATTACAGAAGTGGTGGTACTGATGATGATCACCAAAGAGATTGTAATGATTAGCTTGAAAATATGGTGGGTGTGCATGGCTAGAATGGCTTTCTTCACTGTCTTAATTACTGTACCCAAATTGTTATAAATGCATTTTATCTGTGGTATTTTACAGAATTTAGAGGATAAATATTCTCAGCTGTGCTGTGGTCTCTCACTGCTTGATAGCCTCCATCCTCTTCAGTGAGTAAAGTGTTCCTTCTTGTTCCTTCAATCCATGTTTCCAGTCGGATGTTTAATGTTGTGTAACTCGTGTCTCCGTGTTTTGCAGTCTCCGTCTCATTTGTGCTCTGTTTACCCATTGGCTTACCATCAGAATGTCTCAGTGAGCCGCCAGGCTGTGTTTGTTAAATCGTTTGTAATTATCCTCAGGCCTCCCTTGGGCAGTGCTCCCAGGCACCTCTACAAGTGTGTGCCACTCCGAGTAACCCTTTCTTTTAGCATCTTTGCAGGACGCTTTGGAACATGAAACAAAAGTGCAAGTGCAAGAGATTTATTAAAACATGCTGGTGTAGAGAGCTAGCATTTGCTGTAATTGGAACTCTCCATGTCTCTCCTATTTTCTGCCCCGTCTTCAGTATCTGTACCTGCTCTGTTGTATGTTAAACAAAAGTTCAAATGTTTGAAGTATGGTTATGAGCAATTAATACGTAATATCAGAGTCAGAGTCAGAGAGTCTTTATTGTCATTTGCACCACATGTGGTACATGTAATGAAATTAAATTATGTACACAGGGTCCCAGTTACATCCAACAATAAAATGCAAAATAAAACATTATTAAAATCTAAGATGTGA
>JARVGV010001587.1:25740083-25752709 GCA_031762435.1 Hypsolebias longignatus | reverse complement strand
TTTTCCCTTAAAATGATACATTCTCTCAGTTTAAACTTTTGATCTGTGATTTGTGTTCTATTCTGAATAAAATATTAAATGTTGGCACCTCCACATCATTGCATTCAGTTTTTATTCACAATTTGTTTAGTGTCCCAACTTTTTGGAATCAAGTTTGTATAGTGTATTTAGTTTGGTTGTAAGTCCACTACACACTACGACTGTATTACAAAGATAAATTAATGCCAGTTCTTGCAGATAAATATCCAGAGTAAACATCTTGAAATGCAAGCACTATAAATCATGCAAATGTTTTATTTCAGATTTGCCTACGTGGATCCACACTGACCTGTAGAAATTAGTACAGCTGCTGAGAAAAGTGCAATCTCTTCCTCTGTTAGCTGCAGTGAACACATGCTCTTGGCAAAGTCAAACACTGCACTCACTAAGTCGTCACAACCTTCACAGGACACACACAGAAGTGTAAAAAAAAATGTTATTACACTCGTTATGTACAAAGTGCTGATGTGCTAAAAATGGATTTGCTTTTTTTATTCCTTTAGTGTTGATTAGCCTTTTTGTTGTTACTTATTTTAGATGGAATACACGAGTACCAGTGTCTTACCTAGAGCTTTGAACATCTGCATGCCTCCGTATTTTCCCTCAAAGAGCACAGTGTTGTTAAGAGGGTTAAACGCCCTGCACATCCGCACCAAGACTACCTCCAAACAACCTGCAAGAACCATTCCAACATCTCATGATGCATTCATTGTGATATTTTATAACTAAATAATAAAAAGAAAAATAATCAACAATTTTATTGTTCTCCTTGAATGTTTGGTCCGTTTTAAAACATGCAGTTTGTTTAGTTTTGACAGTGACTGGTTTGATGTCTCACCTGACTTAAGGAGGAGGATCTGGTCATTCTGGCACAGTTCCATGAACCCTGAGATGCGCTTGGCAAACTCCACCACATACTGGATGGCATGGGTGATCTGAATGGCACACTGCTGCCACAGCACGTCCTGAGGCTGGAATCAAACACACACATGCTCTTTATTTCAGAAGTTATTTACATGTTAGTAAAAGAAGTCTGAGATTGTCATTGTTATATGTTCTCATGCAATGATGAAATTAGTTCTCTGCATTTAACCCATCCATTACACCTGGGATACACCCAGGTGGAGCAGTGGGCAGCTATGTAAGTGCCCGGGGAGCAATTGGGGATTGGGTGTCCTGAGAGACACCACAACACGTTAAGTATGGCTGGGAGTCGAACCATGACTTTCTGGTCTCAAGTCAACTGCCTTACCTCTACTCCATCTTGGCCTCCTAAATAATAAATAAATACTGTAGTACTGATTAATTGTTTATATGCAACATGACTGAAAAACTGAAGTAAATGAATATCAGCACATATTTTTGTCTTTTCCATCGAGTGCTTCATTAGATTTGAATCAATATTACCGGTAGTTTTGAACCACTGCTAATGTAGGACCGTTAAAGGTTAGGGAACATTAACAACCTTTATCAGCAGAATGCTTGACATTTTTTTTTACAGTTAACAAAAACAGTAAAATGACAAATTCATAAATCACAGAAAAATAAATCTAAAGAAGATATTTCGATTTTTGAGATATTTCACTTCATGTTCGGGCTGCTGTTTGTTTGATATACCATATTATTTTACATTATTAGTGTTTAGTGCATATCTTAGATGTTGGGCCGTATAGTTGAGTGTACATCTTATTCATTCAACCTTTATTTAGGCAGGTTAATCTCATTGAGCCTCGAGGATTCATTTACAAGAGAGACCTGGCTACAAACTAAGAATGATGACAACAGTGGACAATTTGGAAAGGGTTGGTTTGCTCTCCTCATACTTATCTTATACTTACATACATATCTTAGATCCTTGTATACTGTTTCTTTTTGTACTTTATATTTTTGCTATTTTTGGGTGTAACTGGGACCTTGAGTACACAATTACATTCCACCTCATGTACCATATGTGATGCAAATGACAAGGATTCTTGATATTGCAAGTTACATTTAATGCATGAAGACGATGTAACCTGCAAACCTCACCTTGCTCTGGTACATCTTGACTTCTTCGTATGAATGCGTCTGCCAGGCTAGCTGCTGCAGCTCCTCTGTTGTGTACTGACATGTTTCCAAGTGTGACTTGATGATATTCTGAGCAATCCGGTCTGAAAGAGAGAAATGTTTATTTTTTAAAGTGGGTGACGCTGAAGTAAGATGTATGTTATTACAGCAGATGCTAAGAACATATAAAAACAAAAAAGTACCGGTAGGTATATTTAAGTCCAGTGTTTGTTGTTAACCCTTAATTAAATGGCAACTTAATTTTAACAAGATTTGTGCTACACTGGAGGTGTGCACACAATTTGGCACTGTCAGCTAGCCATGTAAGCCTATCTGACCTCCTGTTCTTCTTTCAGATTAGGACTCTGACTCACTCTTCTAGAACTACTTTGCCCTTAATATTCAAGTAAAGCAATGTCTTTCCAGATTATTTTAAAGAGTAACCAATTCACCACATACATTTAATTTATGAAGCAAAGAGGCATTATTCACCTAGTTCTCCCATGCTGACATTACTGGATCCAAACTGGCTGTCCTGGTAGCCTCCGTAGCTGAACAGGTTGGGTACTGGCGTCAGGTCATAAACCGGCTCCTGCTTAATGTGCTTTATGCCCGACATGTCCAAACCTGACTGGTCTGGAGATGGCTGGGTGGAATCGATGCCATAGTAGCCCCCTGGCACGCCGCCTCCATTACCATGGCCACCTTTGGGTAGCTCTATGACATGACCGTTGGCATAAGTGCCCCCGATTTCATGGTTGAGAGTGGACAGTCCATTGGTTAGGCTGGAGGAGTAAACACGTGCCAGAACTTCAGCTTCACCAGTCTGCTGCTGTCGCTGCTCCTGAAGTCGTGCCTGGTGCTTCTGGACCTCTGCGTAAAGGCTGTCGCGCTGCTTTTTGGACATTCGGCCAAACTTAACCGCTGCATAGGTAGATAATAAAACATAGGGTTACAAAATTAGTGATATTCTAAAAGAATTTTTTTTTTTTTTGCTTTATATTAAAAAAAGAAATCTTGTTTGGAGGAGAGTACTATATTGTTTGTTGGACATTGTTTTGGGGAATAATTAGACTAAACGTATATTTTGACTGTAAATGCAGGTAAAACTGGGCCTCACCATCTCTGGACATTCCGAGGGCGAGACATTTCTGCAGACGGCAGTGTTGGCAGCGGTTACGATTTGTTCTGTCGATGAGGCAGTTCCTCTGGCGGGGGCAGGAGTATGAGGCATTGTTTTGCTGACTCCGTCTGAAGAAGCCCTGGTTGCATGTCAACAGATAAAAAGAACAGGCCTTAGATTTGAGCACAGGCGCTGCATAAACTGAGTGGATTTCAAGCAGAGTTAACATTGTGCAGGAAGATTTTGAGCCTTACCTTACAGCCCTCACATGTAATGACTCCATAGTGGATACCTGATGATTTGTCTCCGCAGATTTTGCATGGTATAACTTCGATTTGGGCTGTAAGAGAGGCAAAAAGAAAAAAATTTTTTTTTAAAAATGCATTCTGAACTCAACATAGACTTTTGCATCCCAGCTCCTCTGTCAACACCTTCAGTCCAAGATGCTGAACTCCAACTGGGGCTCTAATTTGACACAGGTAACCTGATTGGCTGAAGTAATAGAATGAACTTGCAACATGTCTGAGGACACTTGTCTAACCTCCAAAGTCACAAGAGCACAGTGACATGTAGACATTTGTGTCTTTGCAGGAGTTTTCTACTTACTGGGGCACTTAGGGCTGCGTAAGTGCTCATAGTACAAACGCACAAACAGGCATACACTCAAGTGAATGACTAGATGTGTGTGTGGATTCTTTGTGTTTTACTTGAAGTAGAGACCCCTGCAGGTTAAAAGGGTAGTCCATAATGAGAAAACCTGTTACATCACTGAAGGACCACTCTTTTTTTTTTTTCTTCCAGATTCATCTTTTTTGAGTTTGCACAAACACACATTTAGTTGTCCAGCTACCATTCAGTCAAACTTTTGCTTTTTCTGCTTTACATTAATCTGCACTAATCTCACTGCTTTTGTCTGCTCTTACTCACTGTGCACAGGCAGCTCCATGTACAGTCTCAACCAAAGGCACAGAATGCGATCAGAAAGGATTTCAACAGCCAGAAACCCCCGTCGTGGATATCTTGAGCATATTATCCTTAATATATGAAAAGACAGAGGCTCAGTTCCTACAAAGAGATAGATGTTCATGAATGTAGAGGTAGGCAGGTATGCTGCTGAGATGGCACAGTCTCTATAAAGAGATTAGACAGCCTAACTAATCCTAAATTATTTCCCGACGAGCTGGTTCCCTCTTCTAAGCGCTGTAATATGCTGTATCTCCAGCAGCCGTTCACATACAATCACCCTTACACAGTCCCACCTGATGGGAATTTCATAAATTTATTAAATTTACCAGAAGAACCATGTGCTTTAATTTTGGCTAATTCACTCATTTTTAGCACATAGCACAACCCTTTCTACTATATTGTATTTAATGTGTTGAAGTGCATATTAGAGATTGTGTGCTGATATGAAAGTGCTGCTGAACGCTTTAGCTTTGCACACGTTTGTCATGCATATATCGTGTGGTCATATGTAATGGTGGAATGAGTGTGCAATATTCATAACTAGAAAATATCTTATGAGGACCAATACAGGAAGTTCTGTCTGTGTAGCAGATGAACATTTACAGACTAGGAGTGCTTCTCTAGATTCTAAGAGCAGACAAAGGGTGCAAACTTTTTTAAAAACATACAAAACAAATATTTAAAATAGGAGTATTATTTCATACCATACTGGTCTGCTTGTGGCAGCTTTGCATTGTTACCTTTAGATGCAGTTTAAGGAAATATAGGACTGTGAAAACCTTATGTATCCATAAATGATCCTGCATTAGCTGTTTCTATATTTATTTTTCTCTGATTTGCTTATTGCTCCTGGCTTAGGCCATTCTGGGTGGGATTGCATGTTTTTACCTGTGCACATGTGGGTATACTTTGGGTAGTCCAGTTTCCTCCCACAGACCAAAAACATGACACTGGGTAACTTTAAATTGCCCCTAGATGTGAGTGAGAATGATTGTCTCGTTTGTCTTTAAGTGTCCCTGTGATGGACTGGAGACCAGGATGCAAATTATTGACAATTTGCTTGTTCCCTCGAACCCTGCTGCCATGACGTCACATGAAAAGTTTTTAAAGCAAAATCTTTGATTGACTCTGGACTGTGCACTCTTTGTCATGACAATTTTATGATGCATTAAGAATTTACTGACAGCAGTTAATGTAAACGATGCTTCAGTCGTCAATGACGGGTCAAATTCTGATCTACATGTGGTGTCTTGACCCAAACAACAGGGCACTGGGTCTTGTGGATGTAGGTTGACTGGGTGATTAAATAACATGGTGTCTGACTTAAAGTAACAGCTCATGCTCTTAGTTTTGGAGATGTGACCCATTTCCACAAGTTCTTGGCCAACTAAATCTAAACTGGGTCAGAGCAGAGTACTGGACTTGGACCACAAAAAAAACAAGTGTGGCCTGTAACACACTTAACACACTATTAATAGTCTGTAAACATGGCTGTTGTCAATAAGCAGGAAGCTGAACGGAAGTAGAAAGAGTTGATTTTTCCTCTCTTACTCTTTGTAGTTTCTTTAGATTTTTAGTCAAACTCTTTAACTAAAATGTTAATCTGGAGCTAAATTAATCTTCATGGATCCAAACACTTTGCATGCATTCAGCCCACACCTGCCACTGTGTTATATGGCTATACATAGTTGTCAGAATGTTTGTAGATTGGCCAAAAGAAGCCGTTTACATTTCACCACAGCGTGTCTGCACTGTTTCTGCTCTGTGATTTACATCACATCTTCTCTGGGTTCCATTTTTACCCCATGGCAGATTATGCTCCTCTTTGTATCACATGATTATGCCCAAACGAATACGTGCGTGGGGGCATGTGCATTGTTTCTCTGTGTTTCAGAGTAAGCATTTGGCTTGTAAAAAAAAAAAAAAAAAAATTAACAACAATTTAAAAAAGAGAAAAATATAACGTAAATGTCCATGCAAGTTTGACAAACTGTAAGTGATTGTTTGTGTGTGGGTGTGCATGTGTGTGTGCGCGCGTGCACTGTGCTTATTGCCTGTGGTGACTGTCAGGTAGGATACAAAGAGACAGTCATGACAGCATTACTGTTGCCAGGGTGACCACCCACTCGCTGCACTCGTCTGGCTGTCACAGCGATGATGTGCTAAGCTGTCACACGCTTAGAGGAAGTGATGTCATCACTGTGTAAAGCCAACCGATTGCCCTGTCGTCCTCTCTCAGCGGCAGAGGCTTTAAGAATTTAGGAAAAGACTCCCACGTCCACGTCAAGTCACCCGAACGATGAACTTTGACTGCAGAGGTGGTTTATACGTGGAACTGAATTATGTTTTGGTTTGTAGAGCAACCAAAGTTAGAATTTTATTTTATTTTTTAATTTGGACACAAACTTGCAGCTTGAAAATAATAGAAAATTGAGTTTAAAGATGTCTAATACGGCTGTTCGTCAAACCTCTCCATGCATTTCCATGTCCAGAGAAAACACAAGTGGGAAGAGCTACCAGTTTCTGTTGCCCTCATGTCTTTTATGAAGAGTTGTCTGGCACTTCTTCTCCGACCTGAGTCGAACCAGTCAGAGCAGAATGATTGACAGCATCCTCAGCCAGCGGGAGGGCGAGCGTTATCCTGAGGTTATTATGTAAGAGCAGGACTGCAACGCTGGCAATCTTTCGCTAAGAGGAGGATCAGGCGTGCACAGTCTCTTGAGAGAGAAAAGATAGAACCAACTAGAGATGGTTTTTACCCCAAATAATAAAAAAAACAGAGGCAGAGATAATAATGTGAGAGATGTGTGTAGTAGATCGTGGCCATGAGGGCTGCACTGCACGTGCACGTGTGTTGTGATAATTGATTTTTAATGAAGTGAGGATCTCTTGTGTATTTCCAAGGCTGGCCCTTTCTCCAAATAGAGTTCTAATGATCTACATTGCATATTGCATGAAAAGCAGCAGCCTTGCACCAATATCGTTGTGATACTTTGCTCTAAAGTGCATTAATACTCTCACAGCGCGTGGCACAACACTGAGAATAAACAAGCTAATTAAAAGCATGGCTTTCCTCTTTCATTCGGACAATGCAACTGCAAGCTAAAGCCACTAGATGTTGCTGTACATGTTTAGATTCTGTGTTTGAGTGTGTGTTGCCAAAGGGGCAGACTGGACATGCATGTTTCATATAGTCAGCCTGCAGCGTGGTTTGACAGCAAACACACACCCAAAGTGACACAGCGTACCACGCAGCTACACAACCCAACACACTGGAGGTTGGTGTTTTAGTGTCACAGTTTAAAGAACGGTTGGAATCACTTTCTGTCGTAACTTTTGCCGTCGTCAGCCCCTTCACAAATTCAAACACAACTCCCACTGAAGTCTCTGGGGTTGACTTGACGGGATGAGTGTGGGCGATATCTTCGCTTCGTTAAAAAATACGTATAGCTTCTTCCCAGTTAACTAGATATCTTCTGGGAGAATGAAGGAGATCGGCATTTTACCCCCCACCACCCCTTGTTAAATCTCAACAACTCTGGAAGTGCTCTTAGATGCCTATATGCTGGGAATGATGCTATCAGTGATCGGCATCCTCGTCACTTCAGTCTGTTTGACTTTTTCACTTGTCTCCGAGTGTTCCGCCTCGCTGTAAGTGCCTGTGTGACTGGGAAATCATTTCAGTTTCTGTATTTCATGATCTATTTCCATCTCTCAGACGAACCCTGCTGCAGTCTCACAGAGCTTAGAGAGGAACAAGCGCTGCTTCTCTCTCTGTCGATGATGAAAAACATTGAGAAAACTTCTGGTGGCGTGATTGTCGAGTGGGTTAATGCACACTGCTGGGAATAGCTTATAGCTGTGCTGCTTGGGTTGTCTCCCCTGTGTCTCCTGTCATGTTTCCACATCACACTGTCCCATTAAAATCAATGTAGCACTGCCACTGTGCGTGGATTCAAACGGACGTCTGCTGTGTGCTGTTTTACTTTCCTTCTGTGAAACAACTTGTTCTGAAGAGCGGTGGACTCATCCTTTCATAAAGAAACACAAAGTGAACTGTGCTTAACTCACTTTATACTTTTAGTGTCTCAGATATCAGCGCATTGTTTGTGGAGTTGTTCTTTGAGGCTGATAAAACACAAAGTGCAGGTTGCCTTCCTTGTTTCGCACCATTTTTCAGGATTCTCACAGAAAACAAACTTTGCTACTTAATATGTGCGCTGCGAATATTTTTGACTGGCAAGCAACACGTTAAGGACATCTTCACATTTGAGCGGTGTTGAAACACAAACCTGCAGATTTGTTATTAACTTCCTGATTTGTTGGAGGCTTGAAGCCACTTGTAGAAACCATCCTCATCAAAGAGGATTAACTGTTTGCTCAGACTGCTGGGGATGTGAGTCATTTTTCGCTCTTGAATAAAGGAAGCATTAACATGATTAAACTAGTTGATCAATGAATTAGTAATGAAAACAATTATTAGTTTTTAGCCTGAAACAGCAACAGCTGAGTCTCTGACGGCGATTTTCACCCCTGACCTGAACTGGGTTCAGACCAGACCTGAACCATAACGAGCAGTGACGTACAGACATGATCATGGACGGTATTAATCTAGAAGGTGACACAACGCCGCTCTTTTTCTCTCTTATAGTAATAATCATAATGCCATGTGGGATCACCTCTCCTCCCCCTACTGCTGTACTTTATCTCCAAGCAGTCAGTCCTGTAACATACAGTCACCTTGTTGCTGAATGAATGTGAAATCTTTTCCCCCCCCCCCCCCCCACACACACACACACATCATCCTTCCCACAAACACACCCAGATACAACTTAATAACATATGTACAGAGAAAAAGTTGTTCTTGCCCTCCCCCCATGCTGCGTGTCAGAGGGCATGAGCTTGTCCAGCTTGCCATGCAGCCCCAAAGCACTCTGGGTAATTGCTCAGCTAGCAGGTCTGGGATCAGCTGCGGTTTGCACAGAGAATATTGCACTGCGATGTGATTGGACGCCACTGAGAGGAAACAGAAGGGGGTCATTGGCTGTCATCCAGCGCATCGATTCACATTAACACACACGCACACACACGCACACACTCATTTACAGATTCACACCAACATCCTCCCAGAGACCTGATTAAACAGAAGCACACACTCGAACATGCTCAAATGCATTCGTCCCTACAAAACAAAACTTTTGGAAAAGCAGACCTACTGTATGATTCTCCACTACGACCTCCCCCTATCTAACCACTCACACACATGCACTTCACACACAGTCTGCCACCACATGCAGCGTTTGTCCTCAAGACAAAACATGGAGGTGGGGGGGGGAATCCATGGGGTATCCCAAACGTTTGGATCGACGCACATGCACACTGCGTACTCCTATATGTATATATACAGAGAATGTCTTCCCATCTGCCGCCTGAGATTTGCCTCTCATGGCCACTGTACACACAGTCCCACACTTTAACCCCCTAGGTGACCTGAAGGACCCTGATGGCCTTTGACCTTTCATTAAGAAGCGAGAGAATGCATCAGAGTGGAAGGAGCAATGCAAGTGTGAGAGGCCTGCATCTGGTTGTTCCTGTCTTCAAATCAAAAACATTCTCACGGCTGAACCACAAAAATTCACAGTAAAGTACAAAAAAAAAAATTTCTCTTGCGCATATGTTCCTTTCATTTTCTATTTTTACCCTAGTTTTACTCGGCACGTGTGTGCACACTGAGCTGTTAAAACCCTGTTCATGCTCCGGTTGGTTGAAGCCAATGAGTGCAAAGAAGAATATGCTCACAGGAAAACGCACTGATTGGGATACCGTCGAAAATAACATCATGTCGGCGCTGGTCGTACTCCCATAACCTCACGCCTCTCCTACTGTGTGTTTCTGTTGAGCCTAATTGCAGATGACAGTGTGAGTGTGTGTGAGTGTGTGTGTTTGAGGGGGAAGGGAGCATAAAGGTGGTTATTTCAGCATACAGGGAGAAATAAAACTCGAAGGACGTCCAAAGAAACATGGTCGTAAAATTACTTCTCGGTCTTACAGAAAGTAGCACATTTTTTTTGTTGGCATAGCTTCTAGTTAAACAGAAGTCGTTTCAGTCCCATATTATTGATAAATGAGAAGATCAGCAAAAATGAGGCGGATTAAGCTTCAAGGCTTTAACTGAAGACCGCTGCACATGGTGTGGTTGGTCATTTCCTGAAAAATAGATGGAAACGGCATCTCTGACGTTCCAGGATTGATTAAGAATTCAAGGTTCTTTATTTGTCATTCGCATCACGTGTGGTACATGAGGTGGAACGAAACTGTGCACACAGGATCCCAGTTACATCCAACAAAAGTATCAAATGTAAAAGAAAAACAGTAATAAGATCTAAGTTAATTAATAAGATCTAAATAAACATTCTGTTTTCATATACTGTACATATACACATCAGCTTTTCAAAAATATGTCATTTCCTGGGCAGACAGGTAAAATATAGCATCAAGTGATGAAGTACCACCCACGTTTTGACCATTTCTACTAATGAACACAGAAACTGTTTTTTGGAAAATAGCAAACATATTTTAGAAATGGGGTTTCCTTAAACTACATTTATTTGATATTACGCAACATCACTGTGTCAAGTCCTGAATAAAAGCAAATGCACACGTTTTGAGCCCTTTCAATATTTTGATTGTTTTGTGAATTCATGCCTGTATGATTTTCCAGAACTGCGTTTTCTGTCATGTTTTTGCCTTCAGTTTAAATTCCTGCAACCTATTTCCAAAGCCTCTCACTGCCTTTAAGTGTGCACTTGTAGCACTTTGAAGCATTTTGCCTAATTTATTTTCCATGATGATACAAACGGATGTATTTGCAACAGAGGGTTTCTATTTATAAGTATTTACATAACACCTGTCAGGAGCAGAACACAAAAACAGGCCGTCTCAGACAGTAAACGCTGCTAAATGAACAAGCTCTCGTTTAGCTTTTTGTTAGTTTTAAACCGTTTAAAACACGTGAGTGTGAGTTTTTCCAGCGCGTTCATTCAAGTGAGTGTGTGTGAGCATGCACATGTGTGATCGCATGTGTGCGTCCTCTCCCAGGGATGGCCGCTAATAGCTCGCCTCGGGCAACAATTTAACTCAGCCTAACAAGGTTCTCCCCAAAGTGGCCCCAAGGGCATCTCTCACAGAGGCAAATTGATCACAAAGACTATCGCACGGCTCGGCTCGGCTCGGCCCAGTCTGCTCTGCTCTTCACCCACTCTCCCTTGCTCTCCGTCTCCAGTGGGAAGGCTTTAACTGAATGTCTTATGAATGTTAAATCTGAAACGAGAACGTGAAAAGCTTCAGCAGCAGCAGACTTGGTTTCCTAACTGCGCTCTCTTTGTGAATGTTAGTTAAGATCACCACCATGAACACACACACACACACACACATTTAGGAGATGCATCTAGGAAGAGGCAGAGAAAGGACGGAAGAGCCAAACAGGCCTTCCTTCAATGAGATTACTAGCACTAAAACAGTCTAATCTTGGTCATTAAGAAAAGATGCCGCAGCAGGTTAAGTCATATTATTGGCTTATTGTAGACGGTGCGGTATTCACCTGCTCGTGTAGAACACCTTCACAGGAGAAACATGCACCGTAGCTCCATGAGACAACCACTGTGCACAGGAATCATACCTCCAGTGTCACAACAGGGAGGCCAGTTCTACTTGTTAAAAGCAAAAATAGACACGTCTGCTGTTTTTCGATCCTCCGTGTTGTTTTGGTGAAAGCTTTAATCAAACTAAGTAAAAAAAAAAAAAAAAAAAAATTCAAGCAAAGATCAGTTTTAAGCCCTTTTAAAAACACATTTTTATGTTGCTGCACATTATACGAAGCGTGGAATGTTACACATTTACACACGTCCACTCGCTGAGTTTATAAACTAATCTGCTCTCAGCTAAAGTCTAATTTGCGAGCGTGGACTTTGGACGCTGCTCTAACAGGTCCTTGTGTTATTCATTGCTCAGTGAGGCTGCAGCGAAGAAGTGTAATCTGAGGACACGACAGTTTGCATCTTTATGAGTAAGCGCGTGTGCAAACGTGCATGCAGGTAAACACAAATTAGGTGTTTTGTTTTGGCCACACACCCTCCTTGTTCTTTTGCATTGCACACACACTCTTGCTGAAGCAATTGTGCCATTATGTAACTCAACATCTCAGTCTATTTCCTTATCTCACTCATTCTCTGCTTTCTGTTTAACTGCTCCTGGAAAGTCACTTTTGTATCTGGTCAGAACAGCTAATAAAGTCAGATTTGCTTACTTCTTAAAGTCACATTTTACTTTTTTCGCTTACTTTCGTTGCAAATGATAAATAAAACCATTAGTCACTGACAACAAAAAAGGTTGAATCATGTCATCTGGACTTCATTTTTTTTGTTAAAAAGAAACGTTTCGCCCCTCATCCAAG
>JARVGV010001587.1:25693384-25709121 GCA_031762435.1 Hypsolebias longignatus | reverse complement strand
TCTTGATCAGGCTGGTGGTGTTGTTGCTCCAGCTGAGGTTGTTGTTCATGTGTACACCCAAGTACTTGTAGCTGGAGACTGCTTCCATCACAGATCCTCCTATACAGTATTCAGGATGGGGGGTGTAGGTATGTTTGTTCCTTCTGAAGTCCACGACCACCTCCTTCATCTTCTTCACATTGATGTGAAGGTTGTTCTCTTTGCACCAGCTCTCCAGGTGTTTCACCTCCTGCCTGCAGCTGGACTCATTGTTTGTGATGCATCCCACCACCACTGTATCGTCTGCAAACTTTACAATGAGACAGCCTGGATGGGTAGGTGCACGTGAGCAGAGTGAACAGGAGGGGGCTCAGCACACTGAGGGGTCCCTCTGATTCTAGTGACAATTACAGTGTTAAAAGTGATGAAAAATGGCTGCCAGAGAACAGTAGCGAGCGGGTCTGAGGATGAAGAAGTTTCAGTCAGGATGAAGAGAGTCGGGACAACTTTCAGGTTGATGAGGGTCAGGATGTTGAAGAGGTAGCTATGGAAGATTTACAAATTCATTCATTCAACCTTTATTCATACAGGTTAGTCTCATTGACCCCTCGAGGACACATTTACAAGAGAAACCTGTTTTTAACAAAGAGTGATGACAACAGTTGGTTCCTGGTTCCACACAAGTCCCCAAAAATATCTAGAAATTTCAAGACAACAATTCTGATGGAAACTCACATCCTTTTCTTGGAGAATGAAAATGAATGTTGAGGGAAAAGATCCAGTAAAGTTTTTTGACCATTCATATTAATGACACGGTGCACATGCAACAGCAACTTGTATGAACCAGAAATGGAGAAAAACGTGTCTGTGACAGGAGAAGAAATGTTGAATTTGTTTTTAGAGATCAGCATGGCCATGGGTGTATTTGGTACCGTTGGGCACAAATGTACTGGTCTAGTTGGGATGGCTTTTGCCACAGATTCATTGCACAAACCATGTCTTAAAACAGGTGTGACTAACGTATACTTTTCAGCCAAGAGACACTGACAGACTCCTCAAAGACCAATGCTGAGTGAAATACTCTACAAAATAAAGCAAAAATACAAAACTGATTTACAACCAAAACTACTGCAAAAAAAAAAATAAATAAATAAATAAACAAACAAATAAACAAATAAATAAATAAATAAATAAAGTGAAGCAGTCACAACCTGAGCCAGAAAGATAACAGAAGATGCATGGCATCCACTTCTGCAGACAAATGGTTTATTGTAATTTACTAATTATTTGAAATAAGAATGTTAAAGATAAAACATGTGAACAAAGCTTTAATGAAATCAAAAATAATAAGCACAACATACAACAGAGTGATCAGATGATGTGGCACTGGAGTTGATGGATGTGTCTCTTTTTTTATTATTATTTTTCCATGTCTTCGTTTAAAAAAAATAAAATAAAATCTGGACTTAGGATTTCATCATTCATGCACCACAGAAATAACATAATTAAAGTACAGCCCTTTGCATCAAGTGCATTTTCATAAAGACAGATGAGTTTTTATAAATTTCAAGCAATAAATAATAAATTCCCTGGCTATTTGCCTACTTTATACATCTGAAAAGTCTTATGTCTTACAATTAATTACTGCTCAAAATCCATTTAAAGTTTGGTACTAAAATGCATTTATAAAAATTACACCCAAATTTAACTCTTAAACTATCCAATAATATATAAAATACATGTATTTTAAATATTTACGTTTACTATGATTATTCTAAATGTAAAATCTTAAAAACACAAGTAAAATGTATTTGACAAAAAATAGAAATCAACACATTTACTAAATAAGCATATTTTTTACTCATAGTTGTTTTTTTAATATCATTATATTTACCCAAAAATGTACATGAGTAAAAAAAAAAAAATTTGAAGTTAAAAAAAAAAATTACCATCAAAGTGTGGCATTAGTATAATGGACATGTACAAATAGTGAATTTCTTATATTTGCAAAAATTGAAGAAAAAAAAAAACATTAAAAACCTAAAAGTTTGTTTTTCTGTGAAAAGTACAGGTTGACTTTTGGAAATATCAGAATTCGGGGAGTAATATTTAATAGTAAATAATTTAATATTATCTGCTTGCCCCTTTTTAATTGTTTTTTAATGCAGGTTCATCTGAATCCCAGCTGCCAGCAGGCGGTGTTGCAAATGTGGCACCCGAGGCTGAGAGCTCCCACAACATCAAGGTCTACATCCCCTACGAGTCAGCTGAACTCTGCATCGATCAGGTAAAAGACAACGAGCATGTTAAACTCCACGTTAACAAGAAGCTGCAAAACAAAAAGTTCTAACTGAAGGTAAAAGAGTGAAAAGTAACGATCAACACACAACATGACAAATTATGTGGAGAGTTTGCAAACAGACAATGAAGTCACTGTCATGAGTTGTTCTTTCACTCACATGGTCGTCCTGCTGCCTCAAAGACATTTGACCAGCACTGTGATGTGAGGGCATCGCTTCTAGTAACTCCTCCTGAATGCTGTATATCGTGTGCCTCTGCAGATAACTCATGACATAGAAGCGATGAAGAAGAGGCATCTGGAAACGGTGCAGGAGCTGGAGGACGGTTTTCAGGTCACAACACAGAAGACCCAGGTGAAACGAGACGTGACACTGTCTGTGTGTGTGCACTGTGGCAACAATGTAACTCCAGTTCTGTGTGTTATCAGAAGTGGATCATCCAGAAGGTCAGCTCTCATTATCAGAACAAGTTACACACTGTGAGGAGAATGCTTGACCTCTACCAGGAGAGGGTGGAGAAGAACAAGGCTGACTGGGAGAAGAAAGTAGCAGTCAGTTACTCGTCCTTTTATTTATTATTTCTGCTTTTTGACCACAGTCATGTAAACTCTTCCATGGTTCTCTGTGCTGTAGGGTTTAGCAGCACAAAATGAGCAGCTGCTCGAGGAGCAGAGAGCGGAGAGGAGAAGAAGTGAAGAGGAGGCCCTGCAGTGGCAAAGAGAAAAGGTTAGGTGGTGGGAGTGTGGCAGGATTTTACCTGCTAAACTTGAGCGCACTCCTCTGGGCACATTTGAGAACAGCAGGGACCTTATCAGGATCACCATCTACTTTTTTTTTTTTCTGTTAGAGCAAAATGCTGGAGCTGTTCTCCAACAGGATGGATGTCCTGCACTGCCACCAGACCTCCAGTGAGTCCAGCAGCATGAGAAGACAAAAAAAAAAACTTGTAAAAAATCACTGACTTTTGTGCATTTCACACCAAAAGCACTGCAGGAGTTGCAAATGGCCAGACAGGAAATAGTGAAAGTCCAAGAGATGATGAGCGTATCATCACAGCAGCAGCAGGAAGCCACAGAGGAAAATGGAAACTCAGACAATAAAGAACGCGCAGCTCAACAACAAACTGAGGTGGGTTGGAAACAGCTGCTATGACAACACAACAACCAGCTAATTACAACAACCTAAACTTTGTTGGATATAATGTAAAACGATCAAATCTAGCTGTAAATCACAGGTGTCCAAAGTGTGGCCTGAGGGCCATTTGCGGCCCTTGCAGTGATTTTGAGCGGCCCACAACTGCAGTTTAAGAATGTTTTGGCCAGCAGGATTAAGAGGTCAAAGCCGACCTTCTGCAAATTTGTTGGTAATCCTTTTTTATATGATGTTTAGGTTTAATAACAAAACGGATGAAAAACAATCTTCTCAAAATGATCAATATTAAGCAAAATATGAACCTTTGGCTATGATCTTTATATTTTCACTTCATGATACAAAGCACCAGGTCTCTCTTGTAAATGAGTCCCAGAGGCTCAGTGGGATTAACCTGTCTAAATAAAGGTTGAATGAAAATGTTTGTTTTTTTAATAAAATAAATAAAAACTTTACTGAGTTCTTCCAGAAAGGAGACTTTTAGATAATGACTGAAGAAAATGGACTAAATATTGCAACTGATAAAATAATCAAGAGGGAAACTGGATGTTTTTAAATTAATATTATGTATAATCTACATAAGAACTGATCAGTTTTATCAAACCTTCTATGAATCTGTTGTAGCGACTGACAGCTGGACAGTTTATTAGAACTTCTATCAGCCTTTTGGGTCATCCATGGTCCAAAAGGTTGATCGACCTCCTTTTAAAAAGACATTTACTCAAATTATGCTTTTGTTGCTGAGAACAGAATAAAATGAACTTTTAAAAGACAAGAAATCAACAAACAGACCCAACAAATCAAATCAATCAAATCCTTTTTAACAAAAACAAATATAAGCTTAGTGTTTATAAAACTTTTTGATGGCGCAGAGGTTACAGAAGGTGGGTCAGTGATCGGATGATCGCTGGTTCAACTCCCCGGACTGACAACATCAAAATGTGGGTGGAAAAGTTTAAGCACCCACACCTACCTCCACCCTCATTTGCTCCGCTCTGGGCCCTTGAGCAAGGCCTTTAACCTCCACCATCTGCTCCTCTGGACGCCCTATAGCAGCTCTCTGCTTCACACAGAGGGCTGTGGTCGCTCGGTGGTCTGTGGTTGCATCAGGAAAGACATTTGGTGTAAAAATAATTGGGAGCAGCCGAAAGAAGAAGAAGAAGAAAACAGTTTGTGAGGTTTTTAATGTATTGGATCTACTTTGTACAACAATTTAAAACTATTTCTTCATCAAAATTAGTAAACTTTTGTCCTTTGTCCAAAATGTTGTTCACGTTGAGAGTTAAAAGATGACTAATGTCTGAAAACACTCCCACACTGCAGCTCAAAGACCACAGCAGGCCATCAGATACAGACATTATCCACATGACTAAATAAATGAACATGTTGATGTTTCTCTCTTTTTTAATTCTGATGCTTTAACGTGGACCTGTACTCAGACCTGCAGTGGCTCAGATCAGCCTCTGGAAGGAGCTAACGCCCACCTGGAGGAGCTGAAGGAGAACCTGTACCAAAGGGAGAGGGAGATCACTGAGCTGCTGAGGGCAGAGAGGAGCCCCGGCCCCCCTGTCCCACAGCCCCACTGCAGCACTCTGCTGCCTGCCGTCATACATAAGGTGTTGAGAAATGAGCAAATGAGCTGAAAACTGTTTAAATGCTTCACTTAGGAAATGATATGCTGCACAAACTGATTAAATTTGATGATTTTGATGCAACACAACCTTCATAGGCTCATGCAGTTTGTTGTGCTGTGGCTGAGACTCAACAACTCCTGGATGTAATGATCGAGGACAACCGGGTGGCTCTGGCCGAAGCCAGAGACAAACTTCAGAGTGCTAAACAAAACAGGAACAAGGAGGACCAGGAGGGGTTAGGAGTCATGAAAATTCATTTTTAAAAATATATTGCTTAGAGGCATTGTTGTTACCACTTTACAATAAGGCTCCCTTTATATATAGCTAATACATAGTTTGTAGCTATGTTATTAATTCCTCTATAAATACTTTATAAATTATAAATCATTAATAACTGTTTATTATGCATTATTAAGGTGAGAAAGCTAAAAAAACTGTCCAGTTTCTTGCAAAATGAACCAGATCTGTTCATCTACTATATATTTCATGTAGAGTTGTTTTATGAACGTTTCAGACTGAGTTACTGCCTTGTAAGCACAATAAGCATTTGTAAACCTATTTCTTTAGCATATAATATTGTACTTTGTCACTGCAATATAAATATCGATAACTAATATTATAGCCTAAAAAATAGGTTTACAAATGTTTATTATTGTGCTTACAATATGATAACTTAGTCTGAAATGTAACAACTCTAGATGAAATATATAGGTGAACATATTTGGTTCACTATTTGGCAAGAAACTAGTCAGTTTCTTTTGTCTTTCTCACCTTAATTAATGCATAATAAACAGTTATTAATGATTTATAAAGTGTTTATAGAGGAATTAATAACAAATCTATAAACTATTTATTAGCCATCTATAAGGGGAGCCTAATTGTAAAGTGGTACCACATTATTTAGGACAAAATGCTAATTTTTGCATTAATTATTTTACTAAATAAAATGGGCAGTTTGGTAAATGTTCATATTTTTTCACTTCACAGGTCAAATGAGTCAAGTCTAACTTTTCTACAAGAAACAGTGAGGGAGTATGAGATCTGTCAGATTGCTTTAGACTGCATCAAATCTGGAGAAATCCCTGAAACAAATGGTAAATTCACATTTTTAGTCTCCTGAACTACATGTCGTCTGCAACAAACGATGTTAGCCTGACTAATTGTACACAAATCCTGCACCTATTGTTAACTTTGCATCTTTTATTCAGGATGTAATACACTACCTGTATTGTTATCATTGTATCAGCCTTGCAAGAGCTGCATGTTCCTGTAACTGCATCGAGTACCAATGTATCGCTGATTTCTCGTGTTTTCTTTTTGGTCAGATTGTGAAATAGCAGAGCTGGAGGATGTCCTCGGGCAAGAGACCGTTCAAACACCAAACAAAGTACAGGGCATCGGTCAGCAGCTTCTCTTGCTGCAGGATCAGGTTAGTGTGTCATCACACAGCACACAATCACAAATGTGAGTCTTGTTAAACTCATTTATGTTGAAACTCAAGGATAAAATCTCCAATGTCTGCACAAGAAGTTTATACTTGAACACTGGAGTTTTTTTTTAGTACGATAACCCAAAAATCAAAAGTGGTCCAACAAATCCTGAAAAGTTCATTGTCTGAGTACAGCCCAAAAGTACAGGTACAACATATTTCATGACTGGATTCTTTCAAATGTGTGTTTTCTGAAGCTGAAGCAGGAGAAGGAGGAGAAAAAGAAAATCATTGAGAACTACACTTCAGAAAGAGCAATGAGGAAGAAATATTACAACATGGTGGAAGAAATGAAAGGTGTCCAAATACTAAAGCTTTTTTTTTTTTTAACCTGTCCAGTGTGGCTTAAACTGTTGTCTGATGTGCTTTTTTTCTGTTGATTTGATCTCACAGGTAAAATTAGGGTGTTTTGTCGAATTCGCCCGGTGAACCGGAGTGAAGCTGCTCAGGGCGGGGTTGTTGTTGTGGATAAATTAGATGATCACTCCGTCATGCTGGACACACCTCGTGGGCCCAGAGAGTTTCAGTTTGACAAAGTGTTCGGCGCCAAAAGCTCCCAGGAGGATTTGTTTCAGGACACAAACAGGTGAGGGTGATCCCACAATATTCACAGACACGTCAAGACTCAAGCTAACAAGTGACAGTGACATTTCAAAGCAGAGTCAATGACTCGATGTCACCAGTAATGATTGACAGATTTCTCATTTCTCCCCCAGGCTGATCCAGTTGGTCATTGATGGGTACAATGTTTGTATCTTCGCGTACGGCCAGACAGGCTCAGGAAAGACCTTCACCATGGTGGGGGACAAGGATCAGAAGAACCCTGGGATCATGCCAAGAGCTTTCAATGCCATATTTGATGTCATGCATGAGAACAGCTCCAGGTTTACCTTCAAGGTAGGAAGCAACACATGAGCACAGAGAAATTCTCCCAAAAGTTTAAACTAGAACCTCATTCCCTCTTCTTTTGGTTCTCCTTCAGGTTTCGGTCTACATGCTGGAGCTATACAACGACAAGCTGCAGGACCTCTTAGTCAGCCAGGCGGGTGAGGCCCATGCACAAACACAACCCCACAGCCCGGCCAGGCGGGTGGAGATCAAAAGGAACAGAAAGGGGGTTGTCTTCGCTCAAGGAGCAGAGACAAAGGAGGCTTCCAGTGCCCAGGAACTCTTCGCCTTGTTCCAGCAGGCCTGCAACAGCCGACACATCTCTGCCACCAGTGAGTTCCCCTTGCAGTGTCACCCAGTTCAAACAGGTTCATGCTAAATGGTTCAGCTTAGTTCAGTTAGTTGAAGGTATACATGAGGCAGTCACAGCTTTGCTGGACCTGTATTGTTTCTCTAAATCTGAATGTTCAGTGATGTAAATGTGAGAGTGCTTTATCTCAGATACTGTACCACAGTCCCTTGTTGTTGATTATGTGGTTGAATATTTCTCCAGAGATGAACGTGGAGAGCTCCCGTTCCCATCTCATCATTGGCATCATGGTACAAAGCAAGAATTTAACCAATGGGAGCGTGAGCACCGGAAAGCTGAGCCTCGTGGATCTTGCAGGCAGTGAGCGGGCAGCCAAAACTGGTGCCAAGGACCACCAGCTCAAGGTGTGCCCATCTATGTCCTAACTGAGACACATGAGGGACTAACAAAACATCTAGAATGTCTCCTGAGTCCTTCTCCTCCTCTGTGCAGGAGGCAAATTCCATCAATAAGTCTCTGAGTGCTCTGGGTGACGTGATCTCAGCCCTGTCTGCAGAGCTGCCCCACGTTCCATACAGGAACAGCAAGTTGACTCAGGTACCAATGAAAAGAACATACGACCTTGGTCTAACATTTGATTATAATAAGGTATCTTGAAAAAAAAAACTTGATGGTATTTTCAGGTGGAGTTGAAATTGACAGAGTTTATGAGACAAAATTTTTAGGTATCATTCTGGATAACAAACTTAGTTGGAAGACTCATATTGAATATATTAGAATTCAAATGGCAAAAACTATTGGAATATTGTTTAAAAATAAAAGATTTAATAAATGTAAAAGGCTTGCATATTACTGTATATACTCTTCCTTGATTATGCCCTACTTGTCAAATTGCTCAGAAATACAGGGAAATCCAAATAAAACTGCTATTGACATATTAATAAAGTTACAACAAAAAAAAGCAATTAGGCTTATTAATAAAGTGGGATGTTGTGAACAAACTACTAAACTTTTATTCAAAATTTAATGATGTTGTTCACATAAAGATAATGGAAATAATGTATAAAGCACTGAATAAAAGTCTTCCTTCTGGAATTCAGAACTTATTTAAGTTAAGAGAGAGTAAATATAATTTACGACCTTTGCGAATATTTGAACAAGCTAAAGAGAAAAGTAAAGTGAAATCTAGATGTATTTCAGTTATCGGTGTGAAACTGTGGAATGAACTGAATGATGATCTCAAATTATGTGCTTTTTTGGTGAGCTTTAAATATGCTTTTAAATGTAAAATTATAAAAGCTTATGGAGATGTTATGTAGATGTGTATATATATATATTTTTCATTCAACCTTTATTTAGGCAGGTTAATCCTATTGAGCCTCGAGGACTCATTTACAAGAGAGACCTGGTTTATGTATTGTGTTACCATGTGTGTATGTAATGTATGTGTATGTAATATATACATGCATATTTAAATATACGGCAAATGTCTCTATATGTACTTACTGTATGTATATGGACAGTAGATATTTGCCATTATATAGACTGCTGAGTCTATGAATAGTATAAGCTTTGGCTTCAGTCTATTCCTTTTTTGGTAAATTACAGATTTTCCATTTTATATTGTTTTCCATTTTTGTAATGATTTAATTTACCAAAACAAAGTTGAGTTGAGTTAAAAATTACAGTAAGTGTGATTCGTTATGAGCGGTCCTGCGCTGTAACAATGCAGCTCATCTCTTTCAGGTGATGCAGGACTCTTTAGGCGGAAACGCCAAAACTCTGATGATTGTCAATGTGTCTCCTTCAGAATGCAATCTTGATGAGACTCTCACATCTCTTATGTAAGAATGATGGACAAACCCAACATTTTCTTTTGCAATGATGACAATAAACTGCTCAATAACTCCTGAACCTGTTGAACCCTTCAGTTATGCAACAAGAGTGAAAGCCATAACCAACAATGCTCAGAGAAATGTGGAAAGCAAAGAGATTGCCCAACTAAAAGAGGTCAGGTCTACCTAAATATGAACTTGTGTTGCTTTAGAATAAAACAAAGCTGTGAAAAAGTTGTGCTAACTAAATTCTGGCTGTTGTTTTATTTTTGGCAGGTGATCATGAGGCTGAAATCTGGACAAGCTGTGGAGGAGGTGGATGTTTAAGCACATTGTTTAATATTGTGCTTTTCTCTATATTTTCATGATGCTGCTCTTTCAATGATGCATTTGATCACATGGCATCACAACGTGCGTGCTGATATTTGCTTTTTGTGTCAGGTGGTGTTTTGAAGCATGTGCTGCTTGTGTGGGTCTGTAGCTAAAAGGTTTTTTTTTTACAATTCAGTGCCCTGCGTGTTAATGAAGAGGCTAACAGGACGTCCGTCAGTCAATGAGTTTGTTAGTCTGTTGCATGTGGTCACTGGTCTAGGACAGTGTGATCATAGCAGTTTAACTAAACACCCCAAAACAAATGTTCTCTTTAGTTTAGGCTCAAAAGCACTATGGAAATCACTACAGAGATTGGGTGCAAACAGCAGAGGACGCCACTGGTAGCAGTCTCCACACCGTCCAGGACATCTACCATAGCCAATGTCTGTGTAAAGCACGCAGCATCATTAAAGACCACACCCATCCAGAACAAGAACTATTCCATCTCCTACCCTCAGGCAGACGATACAGGACAGAGTCTGTCATCGCACACGAAAAGGCTCAAAGACAGTTACTACCCACAAGCTGTCAGATTACTGGACTCTTGAGAATAATACTTAACATCTGACATAACATTGCACCAAGCCACATCTGTGACACCTAATATGTTTATCACTACTGCACTATGTGACTGCATCATGTATGTCGTTTCATGCCATATATCATATTCTGTATGTCACTACATTATTCAATTAATCTCCATGTTACTCACTACCTGTGCAAAAAGCTGTCACACAGCCTGTGTAGTTTATGTTAGTTATGTGTAATATATACCATGTGCATTTAAGTTTACTGTATATTGCTACCTGGAAATACTTATTCATCCAAATTCATCATACTTGCACTGTTATATTTTACCATGTTGTTGTTATATGGGCGGCTGTGGCTGAGTGGTTAGAGCAGTCGTCCTCCAATGCAAGAGTTGGGGGTTCAAATCCACCATCAGTCACATGCTGAAGTGTCCATGGGCAAGACACTGAACCCCTCATTGCTTCTGATGTGTGTCCCATCAGTGTGTGGATGTGATAAAGCTCTGATTAGTTTCTTTAGAATGATTTGTTCATTTTTCTTTGCAGTGTTCTAGTAAAGTGTTGTATGAATGGGCACAGATTGTAAAGTGCTTTGAGTATCTGGATAAGATACAAAGACGTTATGTAAGTGCAGTCCATTTACCATTTTATATTTCTTTTGGACCTTGTAAATACAGTATGTTTTTCATTTTTTTGTACTTTATTTTGTACCCTTATTGCATGCTTTAGTATTTCTTATTTTTATTTATTTATTCTAAGTCATATCGGTTCTTCTCATCCTGAACATTTCATTGCAATGTTGACCTTGTATTGACAAACAAACAAACAAACATAACACAATATAAATTTACTGCCAATGTAAATACTGTAATAGATATACAACACTGTAAAAAATATTGTTTTATGTATATTATTAGTATTACAAGATGTCAAAATGTCTGTAAAAGGCCTGGGCAGAAGTCCGAAGAAGAAGGAAATCATATTTGTAAAGATTGTAGTAAATTAACTAAACACAATAGCTAATCAAGTGAAGTTGAGGTATTATTTGAGCTTTTGCGATGTTAGTCAGCTGCTCCCAGTTGTAACAACCATCTTGTTATGGTTACGCATCATTTAAACACACATAGTAAATTAACTTAAAAATAACCACCAGTAATCAGGTTTGAGTTGTCCTACAGTTTTCTACACAAAGGCGAACAATTTTTTTTTAATTTTTATAGTCATTGAGATATTTAATCTATGGGTGATTTAATGACTTTTGTCTTATTCCATGTTCTGCTTTAAGTTGCTGTGACCTCAATCAGAGACTTTCTGACACTTAGCACTGATCAGATATCCTCTGCCTGCAACTGGACCCAGTTTTAATTATCATGCACCTTCCTCTGTTAAGTGGGAGCTTCACAGTGGATGTCTTTGTTGCGCCACAGAAAAGCCAATATTTTTAACTTTACATGTTAATTTTTTATTTTATTCTTATTTTTTCAACTGCTGGACCAATCGGAACATGTTGGCCTTGATTACTTTCCTGAATTAACATTCCTGAACAGAGCTGCTGTGGTTGAGATAAAAACCCAGATGTAAACAGTCTCGGGAGGCCACCAGATGGAGAATAAACCACAGAAGCAAGGAATTTAACAGCAGATAGGATATACAAAACTAAATGCCAAAAAGAACAAAGGCAGGAAGTAAAATGGTAACACACAATGGAGAGAAAATTAATAGTTAAAGTAAATGAGTGAAACGAATGCTGGAAAAACCCAAATGAACCCAACAAAATCTAAACTAGACGTCACAATTTGAAACAAATCAAAACACCACAAACTCTAAAAACATAATTTCTATAATGTTTTTAAAGTCAAAAACATTGTTTTCACAGTAAAGTTTAAATTAAGTGACTCAAAGAACAAAACTTTGGTCTTGTATTTAAATAACCATGACATCCAATCAGCGTCCTATAAGCCGGTCATTTGTCTGTGAATTCAGCAGTGTGTCACTTAATGGTGCTAAGTCCATTTTTTATAGTTGATTTGTTGTTTTTGTTTACAATATAAAAAAACAATTATTATCAATGCTTATTATTGTTCTTTATAAGTGTAATGATTATTCACTGTTTAGTTGGTTAGTTACATGACTTTATTCCACAACAGAACACTTTATTAATTAGAAAATACATTGTGAGGAAAAAAGACATTTGTGAATTTCAACACACAGTAAACAATGTTGTGTTGGCAACAGTGAGCTAATTAGTGATATTTGGTGCTTTATTAATAATTTAAAAGGTTATTTAATGTAGACTAAAAATAAAAAATAAATTATCCAACACATGTAATGACTTGGAAAATACATAGGTGACAAGCCATTTTCAAAATATTATTTAAATGATTTTTTTTTTGTTTGTTTCTTTGTTTTGTTAGATAAACTTATCATATGTTATGTTGCCAAATATGTGAACAATTGATATTTTTGTTAAACACACAATTCAATTCAGTTCAGTTTTTTAATATAGCACCAAGTCCCAACAGAAGTCATCTCAGGGCACTGAACAGAAACATTGATATACATAAAGTGATCTATCTAAGAAAGCCAGCAGATGTGTTGAAGCTTCACTTTGGCTCAGTCTCCAACCCTAAGCAAACTCAAAGGCAACAGTGGAAAGGAAAAACTCCATTTCAACAGGAAGAAACCTCCAGCAGAACCAGGCTCAGGATGAACAGCCATCTGTCACTGGCTGGGGTCTGAGAGGACAGGAAGGAGGAACTAGAAAGTTCCTGGAGAAACTTTGATGGGGACTGCCACGTGGTGACCATTTTAAAATTTAGATGAGAAAAATGCCTACATTTTGATATATAATATGTATGTGTATGTAAAAAAACATTTTTCAAAACTACTTGATTTGTCTACAGAGTCATGAGGTTACCAGTTTACATTTTTGGCTCAGACCAAGTGAAACAATTCAATTTGCCTTTAAAAGAAGACAGTGTTTATTCCAGGATCGACACTGAGCAAAATGTTTTAACGATTTTATTTAGGAGAACAGTTTTTCTGGGTAACATCATCAAACTCCAGTCTTCAAGTCTTCTGTAGGTTTACCACTTTAAAACAGAGCTGCTTTATTTCTTTATTACTCAAAGGGGTGGTTTCTAATCTGGCTGTTGGGGAGGTCAAGACAATAATAAACTGGGAAAAGGACGTTCCAAAAATATCCACATCTACTATATTTAAATTCTGTATACTGTTTGTCCTCACGGAGCCAGTGAGGAAGCATGGAAGGTGGTATATTTAGATTAATGTTGGATGACTTCCACCCACATCAGGGCGGTGGTGGGTGGTTTTCACAAGGAGACGTTGTTGCACGGCACAGTCAAACAAATGAACGGGTTCCAGAGCAACACAGAGCAGCTGGAGCCTTACTGAAAGGACCCCAATCAGAAAGAGATAGAAAAGAAAGAATTACAAGCAACCGGGATGAGCTTTTCATAAACCTGAAGCACCAATCATCAGTTTGAAAAGCTCCTTCAGCGTCTAACTGTAACTAAAACCTTCCAGATAAAGGCGTTATGAACCATTTTCACTTTTAACATGGTGAGATTGGAAGGCTGGACCACATTCAGGGTTCGGTCACCGAAGGACTTCATCCCAGGCCATCCCGGGTCTCAGTGGCTGTTCCTGTTCGTTTCCAGTTTGTCACTGGAACAGACCCACAAGTCTGTGAGTGGTAGCAGGAGAGCTTCTGTAGGGCGTCTAAAATCTGGAGGAGACTGTAATCCTGTATGGATGTGGTTTCATAGTCAGACCAAAGTCAGCAACAAGATCCAGCTTCTGCCCAGGAACGTTTTCGATCTTCATCCCATGAAGCAGCGTAGTGAGAAACACAAACATCTCCAAACGTGCGAATCCATCCCCAACACACCGCCTCTTCCCCATGCCAAAGATGAGGACCTTCTCTGTCCAATCCTTGTTCAGCTGTCCAGACGCACCCAAGAAGCGGTCGGGACGAAACTTCTCCGGATCACCCCAAAGATGACTGAATAAAAAAAATAAAAAGCCACAAATGGTTTTCAATCATATTTATGAATTGAAAAGATAGAACTGTGCACATTTAATGTGATTACTCACACGTCATGGTTGACTTGATGCTGATTAATGAAAACGCACGTATCCTTGGGGATGAAATATCCATTTAGGATGGTGTCTCTGGTGGTGCTGAAGAGACGAAAACAAGTTTGACTATTTTCTTTACTGCAGAAATGTATGTTCTGTGTACAGTCTCACCTGTGGGGTATGGTGAACGGAACATATGAAGAGTGACGAAACACCTCGTGAATGAACGCTTCAGTGAACGGCATTTTAGCCTTATCTGAAAACCTGGGCAGCCTGGCTGAGCCAATGTGGTCATCTTAAATAAAAATAAATCAAATGATAACTAAATACACTGACACGGCCGTTGCCCAGAAGAAAAAAAAAATCCACGTTTAGAGGTAAGTTTTTTTTAAGCATAGAAAACTTACAGTGCACATTGCTGCAGTCAAATTGACTAAACAGTTGAAAACGTTCCACAAATTAAACATTTTGTGTTATCTTCATGCTTTGAACTGCTTTGCTAATTCACAAATAATCATTGCAAATGATGCAACGTGTATGGCTTGACCAGGAACATGTGCCTGATATTTTTGGTAGCAGCAGGACATCTTACGATATAGACAAAAGTAGAAATAAAAGAAAAATATAAAAAATATCTTTCCACACAGACAACACTGGGATTTTGATAAAATTGGTAAAAATCCCAGAGCTTAGACGCACACACATTGAACGTTTAAACAGCTCACAGACAGAAGGATTTTACATCACTACTTTGATATTTTAACTGGATTTTACACAATCCCAGTTTAGTTTTAACAATTATTGACCACATTGTCTTAAAGTGTGACTTTTTCAACTTTTGAATGGTCTAAACTTTCTCTAATCTTGTAGCAGGTTCCTTATTCAAAATATTTATACTTCTTATACAGTTTTACATCAAAATGTATTTCTGTCTTTTTTCACCCAGTGAAAGAAGAGACATCTCATTTTCTCTCCAACCCCCTCAGAGCAGAGCGCACACATCAAAACTCTTGTTGATTCCCATTGAATCTGAGCTCAGAATTATATTTTCAAAAGAACGTAAAGACTCTTTAACTTACCCTGATGCATGCTCAATAATCCAGGTAGAAAAATCTAAAAAAGCTAAGTCTGGTCCTCTGGACATTCAAAA
>JARVGV010001587.1:25593508-25608355 GCA_031762435.1 Hypsolebias longignatus | reverse complement strand
GGTAGAAGACAGATCTCTATCGTAGGCTAAATCTCTATCGTTTCTACCGTGTACCGTATATATCGCGCATTCCTACCTACAAGGCCACATTTTACTGTGATGGGTGGACATGTAACGTAATGCAATATGCAGTACGCTCGGGAGTAGTAGCAGAAAAAATAAAACCTAACGCATTTTAAAACCGATTTGTAGGCCTTTAGAATCGATTCAGAATTGCCAGGACTAAGAATCTAGATTCTTTAATGAATACATTTTTTTTCTGCACCCCTAGTTCAGCATCTTGCAGGGCTTGAAAATGAGCACAGAAATGCTCTTAATTTTACAGAAGCCTTCAAATTCATAGTCAGGTGGTAAACACAGTGTCACACATTTCCAGCTGAATTATTTAATGTGACGTCAGTAGACAGAATGACGGAAGAAAGCAGAGAAGTGGGCAGGACTGATAAATGCCTGTCCTGATGAGGACATTTGGAACACCAGCTCTTACACTTTGTACAAAGATACAAAGTCCTGTTGATGTTGTAGTGTCAGCTCTGATTCTGCTGGTCGTAGCAGAGTGCTACGTGTGGCTGTCGGCTGAGTTGGTGGTGGTTGATTAACGCTACATTAATAATGCTAGATTGAAGCCACTTGTCCTGTGGCGACTGGTCCTTGAAAACAATCTCCACTCCCCGTCCATGAGGGGACGGTTGTTGGTAGGCAGGGTACTCTGTTCTGTTGATGGCGCAGCACCCTCCTTGGATAACGGTAGGGGAAACACTGGATAAAAGTTAGCACTTTAGTATTAGCTTTGCTACTTTTTGCATCTGTTTAGCAGTTTAGCATTATCAAAGCTAACATTTTTTAGTTAGCTGTACCCACCACTGATTTAGACTCATTATGGACTTCATAGAAGACCCAGGAGGGCTCCACCATTGACAGAAGAACATAACAAAAGTCAGACAGGAACTTACCAATATTGACATGGCCCAAAGTTTCTGGGACTGATGAAACAAAACTGGAACTTTCTGGCTTTATTCACATCATTTATTATTTTTTAAAAAAATGCTAGACTTGTCGCAATAAACAATAAATCAATGAATAATAGCATGATAAATGAAAAGTATCAACATCATTTTTGTTTATCAGCTTTATTGTTTCTTCATGTCTCTCTCTTTCTACTAAAGACACTAGATGCCAAAAGACTCAACTCTGGTGATCTTCACTGACTCCTCCCTTTCTCTTTTCTCTTTAAAATCTGTTTTAACCGTCCAAAATCGTGTTTTTGGATCATTAAATGCAGCTAAGCTGAGAAGCTAAGCTAACAGGCTGACCTTGGGGGGCGGGGACTCTGTCTTGCTGAAGCTCCAAAATTCTCAGTTGAAACCTGTGCCTTCATGTAAAAAGTTTTTTCTGTGCCGAATGAAACTGAGAACTTGTTTACTGATTTTTTTTTATTTTTTATTAAAAGCTTTGTGTGAAAAATGCTAAAGAGCTCAAACCACAGAGCATCCGCCATTTTCAGAACCCCCCAAAAAAGGAAGGAGAGACAGTCCAGGTCACGTCAAGGGGCCTCCCTCCCATTTTTCTTAAAGAGACACGCTGCTCACTCCCTCACTATCCATCCTTCAGTTCAAACAGTCTAATACTGCCATCCAGTGGTCAAAAGGAGTACTACACAAAAATTAAAAATGTCTTCTTAAATTTGACAATAATTACTAATTATTGTCAAATTCCAAACAATATTGTTTATTGCAATTATTTCTGAGACAATTAATCGACCAGCAAAATTTGTTATTGTGACAGGCCTAGATGTGACATTTTCTCCTTTTTATCTCAGATATGTGGACTATCCCATATACGATGTCCTCCAGATGGTGGGTAAGGCAAACAGACCAATGCTGGACGATGAGGGACGCTGTGTCATCATGTGTCAGGGCTCCAAAAAGGTACACAGACAGACACCTGATTGTTTTTTTGTAAAAAACTGAAAATTAAAAAGAGTAAATGTAACAGAACCACCTTTTTTTCTTAGGATTTCTTCAAGAAGTTTCTGTATGAGCCCCTGCCGGTGGAGTCTCACCTGGATCACTGTCTCCACGACCACTTCAACGCTGAGATCGTCACCAAGACAGTGGAGAACAAGCAGGACGCTGTGGACTACCTGACATGGACGTTCCTCTACCGCCGAATGACACAAAACCCCAACTACTACAACCTGCAAGGCATGTAGCTTCCTTTAAAGGAACTGAAGTGGTTGGTAATGGAGAGCAGCCTGCAGCTGTTGGGTTTAATATGCTATTGGCTCTGTCCCTGTAGGTATGTCCCATCGCCACCTCTCAGACCACCTGTCCGAGCTGGTGGAAAACACACTGCATGACCTGGAGCAGTCCAAATGCATCAGCATCGAGGATGAAATGGACGTGGCGCCCCTCAATTTGGGCATGATTGCAGCGTACTACTACATCAACTACACAACCATTGGTTTGTATCAACACTATACTCACTGGTGTTTGTATTGGCTCACCGTTTTACTTTTTGAATCCAACTTTACTGTTTTGCTGTTCTGTTGGACAGAGCTATTCAGTATGTCTCTGAATGCCAAGACCAAGATCCGTGGGTTAATCGAGATCATCTCCAACGCAGCTGAGTATAAGAACATTCCCATCAGGCACCACGAGGATACGCTTCTCCGACAGGTAAAGATTACGCAGTTGCAAAAGTTAGTCTTCATCACAGTGTTATAACATTTTGTTCCAAGGTCAGTAAAATAGAAAATATTTGTGCTGATGTTTCATTTCAGTTGGCACAAAAAGTGCCCCACAAGCTGAACAGCCCAAGGTTCAACGATCCTCACGTGAAGACGAACCTGCTGCTGCAGGCTCACCTCTCCAGGATGCAGCTGAGCGCTGAGCTCCAGTCGGACACTGAAGATATTCTAAACAAGGTCCACATTTTTTGAAGTTTTATCATTTTTAGCTTCATGTTTTCGACCCCAGCTTGTTTGTGTAATGAACACATCTGCTGTTTGTAGGCGATCCGTCTGATTCAGGCCTGCGTGGACGTGCTGTCCAGTAACGGCTGGCTGAGTCCTGCCCTGGCTGCTATGGAGCTGGCCCAGATGGTCACTCAGGCCATGTGGTCCAAGGACTCGTATCTGAAGCAGCTGCCCCACTTTACCTCAGAGCACATCAAGAGGTGCACAGACAAGGTGAGTTCATTTGTTCCTTCATCAGTTTGATGAAACGTCTGCAGACTAGACTGACCTTGTTGCTCTTTCTTCAGGGTGTGGAGAGCATCTTCGATATCATGGAAATGGAGGACGAGGACAGAACTGCTTTGCTGCAGCTCTCAGATGCTCAGATGGCCGACGTGGCTCGCTTCTGTAATCGTTACCCCAATATTGAGCTGTCGTATGAAGTGGCAGAGAAGGACCATGTCAAATGGTGTGCGCTTTTATTTGCTGTGAACTATTTAAAAACATCAGCTCAAACATTCAAATGTTTGTATACTCGTAAATCTTAGATCCTTATTTACTGTTTATTCTTGTACTTTATACTGTATTTTGATATTTTTGGGTGTAACTGGGACATTGAGTGCATCATTTTGTTCCACCTCATGTACCACATGTGATGTGAATGACAGTAATGTTGACTTGAACTTGATACTAAGTTTAAACTAATGTCAGTGCAGCCTTCTGGCTAACATTGTGGATCTGTTTCGTTCAGTGGCAGTCCGGTTCTGGTTCAGGTTCAGCTCGAGCGAGAGGAGGAAGTTACTGGTCCTGTGATTGCACCACTCTTCCCACAGGTCAGTTCCGTCATTCAGTTTCCATGTAACATCATTTCTTTGACTGGGCTGAAAAAATGAACTCCTGTGCTATATATTTTGTTACAGAAACGTGAGGAGGGCTGGTGGGTGGTCATTGGAGACCCCAAATCAAACAGCCTGATTTCCATCAAGAGGCTGACCCTCCAGCAGAAGGCAAAGGTCAGTGAGACACTGAGAAGACTGAGGCCTTTAAATGCTACCAGCCAAAACCAGTACCTCATTTTTTTTTAATCTTTCCTCTGCAGGTCAAGCTGGATTTTGTCGCACCCATGATGGGCATTCACAACTACACCCTCTACTTCATGAGTGACGCGTACATGGGCTGTGACCAGGAGTACAAGTTCAGCATTGATGTGAAGGAGGCCGACAGCGAGGGAGACAGTGATTCAGACTAAGCAGGACCCATTTTGTTTTCATTTAAAAGTGGGATTCAGTGGGGTAAATTCTTCCTGTAGATATTTAACTTGGTTTATGTTTGTTGCCTCTGGCATCACGTCTTTGCTTATATTAAAGAACAATGTTATTTGAGTACTTTTTTAATGATCAGATTGATGGGCATCAGGTCTTTGTACAGGAAGTGTTAGAATCAAATTTCTAGAAACACAACAGACTTCCTGGTTGTATCCTCAGGAGCAACTGTTTTACATGTAGAAATAACTTTGTAATTAAAATCTCTTCAGTTTCTCAAAATTAAACAAAGATGGCGCAGTTGATTTAAAAACAAAACACTGTCCTGTTGTGGATTTAAATGTCTGGATCTGTCCGAAGTCTGTTTTTAATAAAACAATACCACAAATGATCTTATTTTGAAAAATGTATTTACTTGAACATATATTCAGTGATGAGCAAAGTAATTTTTAGGATGCAGAATCAAAATCACTGCAGCAGCTCATTTGATCATAAAAGCTGATATGAAATAAAAAATTCTGTAGCATTAAAAAGAAAATAAATCCAGCTATAAAACTTGATTTCATGACCACCAAGTTCCCAGTGTAACATTCAAAAACAAACAGGTGTGCCAGTTGTGGAATCATTCGTCTTCTTTGAACCTCCAAATGGCGACGTCACCGCTGTCGCTGCAGGAGGCCAGAAGTCCGGCTTCTTTCGGGTTCCAGGAGACGCAGTTCACGTCCTGGCTGTGAGCATTGGTCTCCTGAGCAGCCAGCGAGAACACCGGCTCGTCTGGACTGGCCGCCACTTCCTCCTTAAAAACTCGAACTGCGTCGTCACCGCAGGCAGTCGCTAGGGCGCCGGTCAGTCGACACCTGAACAAACAGTTGATCAAAGATGACAAAACCTGGTGCATGAAAAAAAATTATGATCCCACCCAAAACACGATGCTCTGAATAATTCAGTTACGACAAAACATGGGGCCAACACAGACGTATACTGTACTACACCTGTACAGGAAAGATTCAGTCTTACCAGGCAACATCATACACAGTTCGTCCATGATACCCAGAGAGAGTGCAAACACACTTCCAGGATACGTCACCTTTTAATGAGCAGAGCAGAAAAACAAAAGTAACAGATTGTTTTATCAATGGAAGAAGTGCGACTCTAAACCTACTGACCGCTCTCACCGGGGAATTCCTTCCAAATCTTCACAGTGCGGTCATCGCTGCAGGAGGCCATCCTCTGTCCAGTTGCATCAAAACACAAACTCCAAACTGTAGACGTGTGTCCTTTTAAGGTGGCTCGACACTCCCAGTCATCATCTTCCTCTTTGTAAATACAGATGTTGTTGTCATAGCTGGCTGAAGCCAGGAGCTGAGGTAACAGATCAAAGGTTAGATGATGACGGCGCACCAGACTGAGATTCAGGTCCACAGTTTGGCCTACCTCTTGGTTTGGGTGCCATGCAACATGCTTTACATCTTGTGTGTGAGAGTTCACAACTGTAACACACTCATACTCATCTTCTTCATCCACTGAAACACAAGGAATAGTTAAAATATCAGCTAAGACCCACCGTTTATTTGTCAACAACGTAAGAAACAAACCTTCCCAAACCCAGACGCTCTTGTCTCGGCTACACGTGGCCAGGAGGTTCCCAGAAGGAGCCCACGCCACACATTTAACCTCATTTTCATGTCCTTCCAACACCGTCAGACTCTAGAAGACATATCCAAATGTGTAACAAAGTCCACAACCTAAAGAATCTGTCTGAACAAGAGAAGTCTCATCTAACTTCAAAGTCATCATTTTTCTTCTTCCAGATGCATGTGGTTGCATCAAAGCTGGCAGAGGCCAAGAAGTTCCCACAGGGAGACCAGGCCACTTTCCTCACGGTGCGCTGGTGTCCATCCAGGAGCACGGTCTTACACACCCAGGAGTCACCTACAAACAGAGTCGAGAGTGATGTCATCATTTCACCACACAAATTATAATGAGATAAATAATTATTTAATTAAAGTCTTTACACATTGCAAGAACATCATTAAGAAATATGACCTGTAATAAATGACACCTTTACAAATAGAAAACTGGTATTGTACTATACATAAAAGTTTCTGAACCATTATTACGTTTTCCTACACAAGCACAGAAAACGTGACAAAATATGTGAACATGATGTCATAAACTGATGTAGTTTAAATGGAAAAATATATTAAATATTTAAAATGCAAGAAAAACCTTTTGAGTGTGTCCAACAATGTTCAGTTAGGTCATCTGGATGGTTTCTTCTGTCGCTGAGACGTTTCATCCTTCATCCAAAGGACTTCTTCAGTCTGAAGAGCCACCAAAGCAAACTGAGTCACTCCCAGTGGAAAAAACAACTGTTTGCTGGTGATAAGATGGTGGGCTCCTCACTGAAGAAGTCCTTCGGATGAAGGACCAAACACCTCAGCAACAAAAGAACCCGTCCAGATGCCCTGACTGAACATTGTTGGATTTATACCTGGATTCATGAGCATGAACTTTGGTGTTTTGTATGTCAGCATGAGTGAACTTTCAGAGTGCAGTTGTCGCTCAGGTAATTTTTCTGCTCACCTTCGCGTCCCCATATCCGGACGGCCTTGTCACCTCCGCATGAAGCCAGCAGGGTCCCGTTCGGGCTCCAAGCGACGAACCAGCACCGAGAGTCCGGGTGTGCGCTGAACCTCTGAACCAGTGTCAGAGCCTCCTTCATGGCTGAGACCAAATGTCAAGCACCCCACGCCGCACAAGTCTCGTCACTTCGGTCCTTTACCCTCCGAGAGCAAATGATAACATTCAGCTGCGCCACGGTCCAAAACACCTGTCAGTATGAGGAGAAACTGATGTGTTTTTACGCCAGCGAACAAATTAGAAAAAGTTCACGAAAACATCTATAACGGATGTGCCACCATATTTGCTATGCGAAGTTGCACGCGTTGCATTATGGGTACCTACCTTCTTCTGGAAAGTGACCCATATACAGTATTTGTTTTAAAACGAATTAGCTGCTGTGCGCTGTTAAAATATAAAAGCAAAAAAAGGCTAAAGGTAATCACGCAAAACAGAATGATATTGTGTTAATAGATTACACGTTTTGGGTGAGTGACCACCACGAGGTGGAAGTAACGATCAATCGGGCGCTCGTGAGCACAACGTCCACTGTAGCCACGAAGAAGAGAGGTGTGGGAATAGGAAGTCATTGCTTTAGAGAAAGCTAGCGTAGGCTGTCCTTTGTTTTGTTTTGTGTTAGTTTTTCTGTACCAAAGTTATTCTATTTTTATTTATTGTAATTGTAAATATTAGGTTTGAGTCTAACGTTAATAAAATATTTATTTATTAGTTTCATTAGGGTCCTAAGAATTTGTTATATTCGGCGTTTATTCTTAGTTAGCTTCACAGGCTAGCAACACAGCTAACAGGCCTGAAGGCCATCTGTCGCTTCCTTGTCAGTTAGAAACCGATTTTCTGAAGCACTTTTTCGTTTGGGTATTAGATATAAGTGAACAGGGCGCCCGGACTACTGTCGTCCATTCGTCTTCCAGGTAATCGCGGCTGTACCGACTAACGGGCTTGGCTGCTCAGTGAGGCAGACAAGGGAGTGACCGGGGAAGAGTACTAGCGCCTCCCAACAAAAACTATAAGGATTTGATTAGCACCATGTATGCTCCGCCGGGTTCTACTGCACCTGGAGGCAGGAGGAGAAGAGTGGGCACTTCGCTGCCCAAGCAGCCGGAGCGGAGCCTAGCGTCGGCGCTGCCCGGAGCTCTGTCCATCACAGCGCTGTGCACGGCTTTGGCTGAGCCCGCCTGGCTGCTTGTTCATGGGGGTACCTGCCCCAGGCAGGAGCTGGGAGTTGCGGATGTCCTGGGTTACACTGATCCCAAACTTTTGGACGGTGAGGATCAGCTACATAACACTGGTGGTATGAAGAATGACCTGTTGGCTCACGTGCTTTGGGTGTTTGTGTCTACAGATTACTGCATGAACCCGCAGACCGTCCTGCTGCTGAGAGTCATAGCTGCTTTCTGTTTCCTGGGCATCCTGTGCAGTCTAACTGCTTTTTTGTTGGATGTATTTGGACCCAAACACCCTGCACTGAAGATCACTCGTAGATATGCTTTTGCACATATACTCACAGGTACAAACCTACAGTGCTCAAGTTATTCCTGTTTTAATTCAATTTTTTTACAAAACAACTTGCAAAACTTTACTGGTTTAACTTTGCTCTCTTTCTTTCCAGTCTTGCAGTGTGCCACAGTCATAGGCTTTTGCTACTGGGCCTCGGAGTTGATCTTGTCACTCCAGCAGCAGCACAAAAAGTACCACGGCTCTTTCATCTCTGTCAGCTTTGCCATCAGTTTCTACCTGGTGGCAGGTGCTGGTGGAGCATCCATCCTTGCCACTGCTGCTAACCTCCTTCGCCATTACCCCACAGAGGAGGAAGAGCAAGCTTTAGAACTGCTCTCTGAGATGGAGGACAGCAGCGAGACTTTTCCAACTGATTATGACATTACCAATCAGTTTCAACCACCACCTGCCTACACGCCCTAATCCCACCAGTCTGGCCTTGCAAACGTTTCTCTCTCAGCTCAGCTATTTGCTTTGTGTGCGAACAACACTCTATCAAATGGATACCTTCGCAAATACTCGTGGCAATGAACACAGTGTGTGCACAGTTGGTGCACAGCTTCCTTGAATGACAGTGCTTGGGTGCATGAAATCTTTAGTGGTGGTGGCAATTTAGGAGATAATTCTTACTTCCACCACTGGAGTGGTTAGTGATTTGCATGTAAATGGCTTTTAGGGTCTGGTCTTTACATGTAAAGATAAATAAACTGCAGAGTGTTATCTGTGCTCAGTTGAGGAAGCAGCCACAGCCTGATCTGTGCTGTTCAATTAGAAGTGGTCAGAAAGTGACTGGACTCGGGTGGAGCTTTGTGATTTAATTTGATGTACTTGTGTGTCTTTTTCTTGATGCATCTTAAATGCAGAGATACGTGTACACTGACAGGTTTGTTTTAAACATTTATTTTATTAAAAATATATATCATATGGACCTTATTTATTGTATGTGCTGTCTTTTTATGTTCGTTTTCTTTCTGTTCTGTTTGCACGCATCAGTCACTGGTGTAGTTTCATTTGTATTGGAAATACTACAAACATTTACAAAAGTGTGGGACTTGGTGTGTGTGCGTGTGTTTGTGTGTGCGTGCGCGCATGCAGAAAAGTACATTATGTGTTGTCATGCAGAAAATTGTTTTTTTCCAGCAACAAATCTCACACTTAAGTTAGTTATGTCATGTTAATTGTATTTGAGTAAAAAAAAATCTTGTTTGTACTTTGTGAATACCATAAATTAAAATGTCCTGAGTTTTGTAATTTTTTTTAGATTCAATCAGAATCTTGTGTGAAGTTCCCACATAGTGTTCCTGCTGAGGGTTGAGTTTGTGCCTGAAGTGATCGTAGTCGGCTTTAAATTGTTCTGTTTTAAGTCATTTTCTACGTTTTGTCCTTCACTAGTTTCTTCACCCGGGTGTAAATAACCATTGTTTATACAGAAAGTGGCCATAATAAAGTAAATGCCATATATACTCTCTTGCTATTCATCTGTAACTTGACAGATTTTTTTTTTTTACTTTCTTCACCAGCTGATTTCTGCTAAATGGAGCTTGTCATTTTGCTCTAATAGCAACTTTTTCCATCCGTTCAAGGTATTTCTGGGTTTACTGTCTAGACGCAACAAGGCATTACAGAGAGTAAGAGCCTTACAACCTAATGGACTTTAAAGGGCATATGGTATGCCACTATGGCTGTATAACGGTGCGCAACGTTTCCTAATGAATGCACCCCATCAAGTGCCAGGTCCCTAATGGGTTAGGAAATTAACTGAAGCTGAAGTTTCTCTTTGTGGCCAAATGACTTAAGGTAATCAGAATTAACGTGGTATTATTAGTGAAGGGTGTTCAAGAAAAGAATAAGTCAAGACGTGACAAGACAATGGAGCTTATGTGGGAGTGTCACTTGGCTGTGCTCTGGTGGTATATATGCGGACATGCTCAGTGAGATCAATGTCTGCTCCGTCAGAAGTCTTCACAAACTCTAAAACAGCTAGACTTAAGCAAAACCATGCTGGCAACCAGGACTTTGCTTTCAAAGAAAACGCTGGCCATTCTTTCTCGCCAGCCGGCCTGCTTCGTTCACCAAGGTGATTATGGCAACTGGGGGAACACCAACATTGCAGTGGTAAGTTACCTCATCTATATGTGGTCAGGGACAAGAAGATGATGATTTTGGCAGCGTTGTCATTGTGTGCATCGATGCACTCCAGGTTTTCTCAGGATGCGGATGGTGGGATGGAACTGACGTCCACGAAGGGGTGTAGTGAGTATTAAGACATCAGGATTTTCACACCTTGTTTGCACAAATGCATCACCTTACTGAGACTTCTCCTCAGCACTATGTACCACCTGAGCCGAAACGGTGCTCGCTTCCAGATGTTTGCTCCCAATCAGCAGCAGATGCATGTGATGGACCACATGAAAAAGCAGCCTGCCTCTGGCGAGAATCGGTAGGAACCACACGGGCTCACGAGATGGGTCTGACTTGACACGTTCTGCAGGGTGGTGCTTCTGACTGTGTGTTGGCCGTCAAACAGGAACATGATGATGGAGTCGGCTCGCTTCAGCCACGGTCAGGGGAAGATGCAGATGCAGGACCTGTCCACGCTGGATGCCAACAGCTTCGACGGCGTCATCTTCCCTGGAGGGCATGGAATCATTAAAAACCTGTGAGGAACACAGAGTCACTCGCAGAACGAAGCAAACGTGAATGAATGCATGTCACTGACTGCAAAAACTCTTGAACCTTTAGATCCTCGTTTATGAAGGACGGCAAAGACTGCAAGCTGCACAACGATGTGGAGAGGGTGCTCAAAGAGTTCCATCGTTCACGCAAGCCCATCGGGTATGAATCATTTGCTTTATGTTTATCCAAACACGGACATTTTTCACACCAGCATGAGCCTAATTGCATTTATTGCCATGACACTGGGAGATTTAAAGCTTCTAATAGAATTAGGACACTAAGAAGAGGAGAAGCTGTAAAAAGTCTCACTGAATGATGAGTGACCTGATGGTGAGAACTAAAACAATGCACGTGCACTGTAGGTTTAAGTTCGCAACAATATGATCTTGTATTTGACTTGTTTGTTGATGTAGCGTTATTTTATAAAATGACCCTGAACACCTGTGCTTCCTAAAGTTTTGTAAGCCAATTAACAGAGCTTACTCCAACCCAAAGCGTCTCAACACCACTCTGTCTACACGTGGAAATCTGATTATTTTATGACCCTGAAACTAAAGCCAACAGGTCCAGATGAATATAAATGTCTTAACTGTTAGAACAACGTGTTGAAGTCAGAAGCTGCGAGGTGAAAGTGTCATATCGGCTCTTGCAAGACAGCATGCAGGACAGGTGCAGTAAAAATAGTGTTGAACGCTTTTAAGCCCCTGATGTGAACGCAGGCAAATCCTTTAAAGCAGGTAGGACCAAACAAAACACGCCCGAGACAACCTGATGTGATCTGATAAAAACGACTGACCCTGGCCGGATGGATGAGTGGCTGGGAGGGGTGGGAGCCTGGGCAGGTGAAAGGTCGTGGAGGTGTTAGGCGAAGGATGGAAGATTCCAGAAGGAAGGTGACGTGGGATTACAGGATTTACTGGGAAGAGTGGCGCAGGATGCTGAGGAAATAGAAGTGGCAATCACCATGACAACGAAAGGTTAAAGTGTCTGCTGACCTCTCCCCTACATTGAAAGGCGATTAGAGACTCGTTCAGTCCTAGAAAGAGTGGCAGAGTTGTCACTTAAAACTGAATACTGTGCAACAGAAAGTTCTTTGTGGCATCATTTGGGTCGCTAACATCACCAGTTGGAAATTCAGACTGGAAAACAAGTCTTATTGTGTTGTTTGTTGTTCGATGATTGTTGCAGTGAAACTCAAACGAGTTCAAAGAGTTTTCAGTTTAAAAGCATGACTTGAGCTTCCTTAATTAAAACTTTATTGGCAGCTCGTCACCCCACATTTCTACACACTTCACCACCGTTCACGTTTTCACACACATCATGTGTGCATTTTAACCAACAACTCCCCACTCCTGTCTTTGAAAAAGGCCAGCTGGTACCTAAACATGACCTTTAATCTACTAGAATTATTCAACGTTCAGTCTGTTTGGATCTAATTTGTTTCTAATCTGCTTTGCAGAACTGAATCTGCATAAATTCACGACTGATTTTTCCTTCTGTGGGGAATGAGGTGATGGGCAGCTGCTGTGTGGACTTTTGATAAGGTCGGGTGAAAGGTCACTGGGTGAGAGGTGAAGAATGGAAGCTTCCAGTTTTATTCGTTCAACCAGATGGAAGGAGAAGTGAGATTACAGGAATTACTGTACGGGAAAGTGTGGAGCTGGAAGCTGGGGAGGAGGTGAAGCAGTGGTCACCATAGAAACATGACGACCCCAGCACTTCATCTGAACGAGGATAATTTATAGCTTTTCATGCCTGAATGGAGTCTGAGACAATGGTTTTCTATTGTGAATGAAAGTATAAAAAATAAACGAATATAAAATTTTATTAATTTATGCAGCACAGTTAAAGTGGACCTGATCTAAATACTTTGTACAAGCAGCAAAGGAGGTACAGTATTTTATTTTTGAACAAATATATGATCAATTAAAATGAAGTTACTTCAATACATTACATACCAGTTACAAAAAAAAAAAAAAAAGAATGTTTTTTGAAGCAAGGTTAATAAATAAGTTTTCAATAAGTTTCTGAAAGTCTTATATTTTCTGATGTTTCTAACTAAATCCCGAGGACTGACTGAATTCAGGACCTGCTTGTCTTACATTTCGTGTGCATTGCTTCTTATTTCCTGAGCTAATGAAGTTAAAGAAATATAAGTAAATAACATAATCTTAAACTCATATTTGTCAGTGAAGCAGCACTGAATGCAAACTATTAGACATTTAGTTTCAGTTCATAGTTTATTACATTTTTTTAAAATCTGAAGTCATTTGCATCTGCTCACACAAGCAATACTTACATTTACTGATAATCATTTTAACATTTCATTGAATAGAGAACTGACATCTTTTCTCCTGTTTATGTGACTGAAGGCCCCTGAGAGCCTGTTGCAGTATTAATGGACCTCATTATGTGAGCTGGTTTACATGAGACTGTCTCCTCCTGTTTCAGACTGTCCAGCATGGCTCCTGTGCTGGCCTGCCGCGTGCTGCCCAGCATTGACGTGACCATGGGCTATGAACGGGACGAGAACACCCGCTGGGGGAGCTGGCCCCACACAAACATGGTGCAGACCGTGAAGAGCATGGGCGCTCACCACAACGTCCGCGAGCCCTACATATCCTTTCAAAGCCCTCTGTTCACTTTAGATGTGACTTAAATTCGACCATTACCTCAGCTTTGACCTTAACGCTTCCTTTTCACGAGGCCTATGTGGACGAGAAGAACAAAGTGGTCAGCACTCCATCCTTCATGTGGGACACTGATTACCACTACCACTACATCTTTGATGGGATTGGAAATATGGTCAAACACGTCATGCGTATGTCGACCAAGTGAGGCGGCCCTTTGACCATGGAAATAACGAATGTTGAAACCAACTCAGCATTCACCTCTGTACTGTAATGAAATCCTACCTGAAAAATAAAGCTGCTTTAGTGAATGAGCGTGCAGTTTGTGTTTTATTGACAGCTGTGAGGAAACCAAATGATGTTTCCACTGAGACACGTTAACTGTAAAACATCTCGTGATAAGATAAGACTTTATTATTTCAAGGGAAATCCAGAAAGATTCAGGAGTCTCAGATGGCAGTTCTCATAAATAGTCTCATACACGGACAAATATTGGATTTTCTATGAAAAGACACGAGGTGAGATGTTCATACTGGCGCTGCAGTGTTGACAGATGACAGGATGAATCCATGTTCACAGCGGTGCTTAAAGTTTCATTATGAGCACGACAACTGTAATAAAATTAAAAAATGAGAATATAAATAAAACAAGTGTTATGCCAATGTCCCCGTCACTGAGGGATTTGATTAGTGAATGTTGTTTTCGAGATGAGTGCTTTTCTGAACTGGAACTGAGAGAAGGTAAGTAAACCTTCAAAGATTTTCCAGTGGGTAGGAGTTACACTGTCTAAAAGTAGCTGAGGTAGTTTCTTTTTTCCGCAGGCAGTGCAGAGTGACAGACCCTGGTGAGTGAAAGGAGCAACTTTATCCCCCTCCAGAGGCAGAGCCAGGGGTGGCCAACGGTGGCCTTGTCCATCATAGATTAATTTTCAGCCACCTCAATCATTTGAGGAAACTATACTTTTAAACAATATAAAAACAAGAAAGCAGTTTTCTCAAATGATAGGTGTGGCTGGTTCCCATATGTGGCGGTGGCCATCTTGGATTTTGACGTGGCAACCCAATTTTCCAAAGGAAACTTTCTTACTCCTAGTTGCAGCCACACACCAGAAAAGAAGCTGCTTATTGCTTCATGTCATCTGGACTTCGTTTTTTTGTTAAAAAGAAACGTTTCGCCCCTCATC
>JARVGV010001587.1:25576970-25593190 GCA_031762435.1 Hypsolebias longignatus | reverse complement strand
AGAACTCATTTTCAAGAGAGACCTGTTAGGGAGCAGATGGTGGGGGTTGAGGGCCTTGCTCAGGGGCCCAGGGTGGGTCGATTGGGGGTGGAGGCAGGTGTGGGTGTTTCACCTTTTCCACCCACACTTTTGATGTTGACACTTGAACTTGCAATCTTCTGATCACAGGCCCACCTTCTCTAACCTCTGCGCCACCACTCTCCCCCAAAGGTGATTTTATATATAAATTATATACCCTAATAATGAACTTTAGAAGAGTTGTGTGTACATGTATATGATTCAGCTCTGCTGTAACAAGACTTGAGAAATCCCTGTAGATAAAACACACGCACCTGATAACACACTGATTGAACTGAATTTAATTCATGCAAATTATTTTTTTCTCACCTAAAATGTTTAAATGTATGCAAAAAATATAAACGTTTAGGCAGTGCTGTGCTTTATTAAAGCAGAATACCTGCACAAAACCTACAAACTCAGTTTGATGCATTCAGAATAAAACAGTTTATTAATTACAAACATATAAAAATGACAAAAAACTAAAAACACGGGGCGAGATATAAAATTTTCCATTTTGTACAGAGCTTCCAAAACCATCGTCAGAGAAAAGTACTCAACATGAAGGAAACAGAAGTAAAAAAATAATACAAAAGCTTGACTTTTGCCAAAGCACAGCTACAAAAACATCCTTGTTTCCAGGTAATGTACAAAATCAGCTTCTGGTATGGTCAGTAAAAAAACATACAGCAGGCTGTCGAGCACAAACTTCATGTAGAGAATCAGAAGCTGATGAAATATTCACAGTGTTGCCTTCACATCAGGGACGTGAATTGTAAACATTGTTGCGTAACGTCATTCATCTCAATAAATACACAGAAATACTAATAATGTGGAAAAAGGTTCGGTATAATCTGTAATCAGTTGTTCTGGAAACTATCAAAAATAAGGCAAAATTCATTTTATCTGGAAAAGTTTGACTGACTCAAGCGAAGTCGAAGCGTTTTCTTACCTGATGAATGAGGAGGAATTGACATCAGCAGGATTCATTCACAATAAACTATATATAATAAACATTTGTACATTTAGAACAAATACTGACAGAATAACGGGTCAGAGAGCAGCTTTGGAACAAGAAACGATTCCACGTAAATCACAGCCTGAAATAAAACTCTCTTTCTATATAAACTCTTATAGTTTCATCAAACTGCTGCATTAAAGTACAATTATTGGACTTGTCTAAAATCTGGGCCTAAAGTAGCCAAATTTAAATAAGAGGTACATGGAGAACATCTTGAGCACCATTTGATTGAAATCACAAGCACCAGTACAGATGTAGACACTCTCACAGACGTCACTCTGGGATGGACATAAAACCTTCAGAAGCCTCTTTTAAACGACTAAAAGGGAGTCAGTCAGCTGCTGCTTTTATAAAGCAGATCTTTCTCTGCCTCCAACTACGAACCCTTTGCTTGTCACCTTGAGCATTTTATTTCTGATTGTCAAAGTTAAACAAAATCCCAAAACACAATGACAGCTGTTCCTTAGAAAAATATAGTAGAAATAAGACTTCAATGCTTCATTATGCAAATTAAATAGCAATTATAAGACAGACAAGTGCTGATGGATGCAACGTTTAACAGTGTTGTCTCTAATCTTCTGTAACAGAGAAATAAAAACTTCAAAAAGTTTCCAGTGTCCTCGACCTCAGTGCTGCCCTCAGTTCAATAGAAATGGTAACGTTCACCTGTGAGACAGAAAAAAAACAGCACTTTAGTGAAGGTTCAAACATTTTACATACAAACTGAGAAGCATTTAGACGTGCATAAATTCACAGCATGTGCAGCCACAGGCAGGAAATAAATCAAGCAGGCGAGCAGTGAGAGATGGGAATAAAAAAGAAGAAGAGGAAAACGGTGGAAGGGCAGGCGGAGTAACGGACCGAGTTCAGCTAGAGCAGAGCTGAGCTGGAGTCGGAGTCTGAATCATGGTCGGGGCTGACGCGGGAACACGTGGACGCCTGAGCCCGTCTGTACTCTTGGTACTCCAGGCGGAGAGCGTTGAAGCGCGCTTCGCTTAGCGAGAGGCTGGACTCGCAGCGAGGAGGGTTGGAAACTGGTGGGCTGACTGGGGGAGATGGGCCTGGAGGGGGGTATCAGGGACAGGAAAGGCATGGGTGGGAATGTCATGGGATGAGCGTACAAAAATCACAGCACGAAAACATGCCGCCAGGAGTAACAGCTGCATGCAACATGTAGCAAGAAGTAAAACACGAACACGTGGGAAATGTCAAATCACCTTTCTGTTGCTGATCCCGGAGGCCACCAGCTTGGTCACATCGAAGATCCCCCCGCCCTCTACGAAAACCCGTATGTGACGGACCAAACCTGTTGGCCTCCAGGACCTCGGAGTCCACACAGGCATCAGCAGAGTCCCACTCATAACTCTCATCTACTGATGTGTTCCTTCTAATGAGATACACAAAACACGGTCAGACAAGAACCACAAACACAGACACAATGTTTTTTTGGCAACATGAATAAATCCATGAAGAAACAAGTTGCTCCAGAGCGTCTGTCAGTCCAGGTGTGGTGGCGTTTCACCTTTTCACTCTCCTCCTGGGCAGCTCCACCTCAGCTCTGTGCCGCTCGTGTTCCTCGGTGGTTTCCGGGGAGCTGAGCAGCGTGGGCGTGACGGACAGCGACTGTCGGAGGAGACCCGCGCTGCCTCTACCGCTGCTCTGACTGGCGTAACTGGTCCTGCCCCCATCCCTGAGCTCATAGTCTCCGCTCCGTCCCATCGTCCTGTCTGGATGCCGGTAGCTTCCGTCCTCTCTGGGGGGGAAGGGGGAGTAATAAGGAGAGGGCCAGCTGATGCCTCTGGGCAGGTAGGACCTTGGAGGGCCTCTCCTGGAGTCCACAAACCTCAGGCTTTCTCCTCTGGGTTCTGACCAGTGCTGATAGTGGGGCAGAGGGATGGAGGTGGACATGGGTATATATTGATGCTGGGTGGACCGAAGAGGGTCCCGATACGAAGGAGACCACCTGGAAGACTCTGGGAAAACAGCAGCCTGCTGTCGTGGGTCTGGGGGCTCCATCATCGGAGACGCTGAGGTTGGTCTGGGCGGGTACATAGTTGGAGTGAGGTAGGAGGATCTTTGTGCGTGATGAGGCCTCTCTAAGCTCCCCATGCTGGGACGCCTGAATGGGACGTACTCTCTCCAGCAGGGGGCTGGTCTGGGGAGGGAAGACGGCATTCGGCCTAAACTGTAAGACTTCATGGGAGCATCTAGGTGTGGGAACTCATCCCAGTAACAGTTCTCAGAAATGTACGTCCTCGGGTTCTCAAAGTGCTCCCACCTCTGCGAGCCTAAACTGATGGACTTCTTGAGGAAAGGACGAGGCTGTCCCACACCTGAGAGGGTCCTGCAGGGGCCCAGGCTTAAGGATTTCTTTAGAAATGGCACAGGCGCTTGATTTATTCGTGACACAATCTTATTAGTCCTGCTTCCCTGAGAAGCTTGTCTTTGGGGTTGCTCCGAGGAGAACTCACTTTTATCTACAAAACCCGGCGTGTGTCTCGACACGATGTCTGCCATGCCTTTAGCTGCGCTGACCAAAGTGTGAGCTGACCTGGACCCTAGTCTGGAGTCAGGCCTGCCTGTGCTATTAGCACCAACTCGACTTTTCATTTTCTCATCGTACAGCTGCTTGCTTGTTCTTTCCAAACAAGGTGAGGCTGGTCTGGCGTCATCTGGGAATCTTACTCTAGTTTCCACATGGGCGGACCGGCGATGGCCTTGCTTTTTGCCAACATCGACGCTGCTCCCTGCGGTGGCTACAGATTCACTTTGTGCTCGGCTCGAGGTGGTCCCTGGCTTTTCCTGCACGTGAACTTCCCAGTTTCTAGGGACTACATCGGGTTTAGCCACTACAGATTTTTCTGGCTTCAGTTTTGAACTTTGTCCAGTCGTATCTGTCTCTGGAACCTCTTCCACAGGTTCATCCACACTCATTTCAATGAAACCTGGAAGGCTCAGGTATTCAAGAATTGCACTTGTCTGGTTTGGGGACATTTGTGGGGATGGGGCAGCAGGCTTGGCCTTGAGCGAGTCCGACATTCTAGGGACAGAAAACTGAGACTGGTCACTCTCGACTTCTTCTACGAACGTTAACGTTGAAACAGGGCTAGGACTATCAGAGAACAGACATTTGTCACTCCTTCTAGATCGTGTTCGAACGCCTTCCCTCTCCAACTCAGAGTAAAAACCTAAACTGCACCGAGCTTCCTGCTCCTGAGTCTCTCTGTCTTTGGCCTTCACTGACGCTTCATGATGTCTATAGTTTAGATTAGAAGAACTGGAAGGACTGAAATCCCTTTTGGTCGAGCCTACTTCTGAAGTTCTCCCAGTCTGGTGAGATGGTGCAGAAGATGAACGTTCAGGCCTCTCGTCGGTGGCTGAGAAGCTTCTTCCTGGTGAATCGAGGACCTGAGTGCCAGAAGGTGCAGGTGACGTTTTAGATTTTAAAACGATGTCTGCGCTTTGTGGCTTTTCCTTTAAGCTCTGCTCAGTGTTGGGTTTCACACACACATCAGACTTTTCCTGAGAAGATGGTGACTTTGCTCTGTCAGGTGTTTCTAGACGGAGAACAGAAGCTTCAGAGGTGATGTTCGGGGACAGCGTGCCGAGGGAGGTGTTCTGGGTGGCCGGCGATTGTAATGAGTCTGCAGCCAGGGAGTCCTCTGTGGTTTCACTAGTCAGCCCAGGGGGTGAGGTCTGATGAGGGCTTTGAACAGGAATGAGGCTGGTGACAGATGTGACAGGGCTAATGTCCCACTGCACACGAGCTGTAGGAAGCCGATCCAAAGGACTGCTGGTGCTGCCAAAGTAGCACGCCCTCCTGTAGTCAGACACTTGATTTGTCACACCTGGGGCCCTGCTTTTCTGCCTGATCGTGACATCGTGAGGCTTCCAAACAGGCTCTCCCTCTGACTTAGCTGCATCCCTTTGAGGGCTTTTCGTTTGACTCGGACGTGTTTCTCTTCTCACTCGACTCAGATGTCTTTGATCAGCTGCATACGTTTTTAACTCCTGTTCAATTTCTTCTCGTTCTTTAGCCAGCTGGGCACACTTGTTTACACTTTCCCTCTCCAGCTCGCTCTCAAGCTGTGACACCAGGGTGCTGTTATCGGTCACATCGCTCTGTCTGGCTTGGTACCCGGCATGATACGACCTGTCTCTGTCAAGAAGCTTTGTTCTCCTTCCTAAACTGGAGAACAGCTCTTCGGTGTGGCCAGGCGTGCAATACCTCCTCAGAGAATCGCTGTTTTTTCTCTCACTGTTATCGGAATAAAAGCTGACTCTCTCCAAAAGCGTTTCAGATCCTTGTTCGTCGTCAGAGTAAAAGCAGCCTCGGCGGGAGAAGTTTCTGGCCATGGCTCGTACTCTTCCTGGAGACGCAGGAGGCCTGCTCAGCTCTGGCACGTCCACGGCGAGAGGAGACTCTTTCCTCTCGTCCTTTTCTGAACTCCTGATGCTCGACTTTGGAGAATCTCGGAATGACGACCTGTTGCTCCCTGAACCATGCACGCTGCCGTTACTTAGCAGGACGTCTGTCTTAAGATTCTTCTTACTGGAGGGGCTTGAACTCTGTGGCAGCGGCTGAACAATGAAGCGTCCATCTGGGCCTCTGGAAATGGACTCTAGGGCAGTTGGTGAAGGTGCCTGGGAACCCAGGTGGCTTTCAAAAAGTGTGTAATGAGGTGGTGGAGACGAGTTGGACAACAGTTGTTTCCTCTGATCGTGGTATTCTCCACGGCTGGCTTTATTAAAGGAGGACCGATTGAACTGTGAACAGGTGGAGCTGGGAAAGAAGGGAAGAGGCGGACAAAGCTTCAACTTGAGGACGCTGTCTGGGCTGCGTGGAGGTGAGCGAACTCTGGAAACACACAAACACCAGAACTTAAAACATGGAAAGTAAATGCCATAATGGAATATTTGAGCATTAGTTCTAAAAAGCTGTAAAACAACACACCGATATAAATTAAAACCAGAGCCGTGAAACTGATTCACAAACTACACACGCTGTTAGAAACAAAGTTTAAAGCAATATTCAGTAAATTCATCACACTTACTCCTGCGATGGGCTCTTTTGGAAAGCAGATGACATGTCTGTAAAAATGCAAGAACATAATTAAAAAGTAGTTCAGGCAAAACTGTTCTGACCTGCATGTGCTAATGTCAACAACAAAAACAAACTACATGACCAATAAAGAAAAAACTGCACATTTGACCTTGTCTTTTCTTTCTGCGTCTCTGCTGTTTCCTGTGGCTCATGTAGCACGCCGTCACCAAAGACAGGACGATGGCAAGAAACAGGAAGCACACCCCTCCGATCACACCAGCCAACAGCGGTTCAGGGATGACCTCTAAGAAACTTGGGCGGAGGGAGTAAACCTCCATTCCTGTAATCAAACCGGAGTCAAGAATGGCTGAATCGATTTTGAATAAACCATGTTGTAAATGTCCACTGACGACCATGTATGGGACAGTGACGTCAAATCAAACATACCTGTCGTGGAGACACTCACAGACCTGCTCGGTTCACTGAGAACTTTGTAGCTGCGGGACATCAGCCTCAAATCGTACGTGGCGTCCTGAGAAAACATCAGTTTATGTGTTTGATTAAATGATGAACTTTCACAGGATGAGCTTCTTATAGTGCAAGAAGCGAGCAACATTACCCTGAACAGTCCTTGCACGAGGAGTTCACTCTGATTGGCGCTGATGTTGCTGTTATGAATGACCCACTGACCCTGATCCAACCGGGCCTGCAGCACAAAACCTGTCAGTGGAGAAACTGGCGCCTCGGGAGGCAGCCACTGTAGGAGAACCCCTCGTTCAGTGCGATTAGCTGACAGAAGTACTGGGGGATCCAGGGCCAGGAGAGGAGTGATGGCTTTAGGGGACTCTGTAGGCACCGCTGAAAAAACACAAGGCGATTGTCATTACGAGCAGAATGATGTTAGAATGAACAGGTGAAGCAGAACACGGGTTCTCACACAAACCTTTTGTTCGCACTGATGCAATTTCACTAAAAGGTCCCGAGCCGAGTTTATTCTGAGGCAGGACGCTGAACTGGTAGCCAGTGCCAGCAAGCAGCCCGGTGACAAGCAGGTAGTTTTTGGACGTCGGCACTGGCAGAGACGCCCATTCGTGTTTCCCCCTGGATGCTTGTTTGACCCTACAAAAGATGAATTCACGAGTCACGTTTCCTGTCGGTGGCTGATAAATGTGTCTTATTTTATGAGTCACTGACCAGACGGTGAACTTCTGAGTGAATCCACCATCGAAGCCTGGGACCCAGGACACGTTTGCCTGGTGCATTTCGGTGGTGACGTTCACCGAGGACACAACATGAGGACTGGTGCCTGAGAATCAAGGAAACACTTGAGTAAATTAGATTTGTTGACCGTACACGTCTATTAATAATAACACATCATATACCCTGATGCATGCTCAAGAACACATCATACATGTTAGCAAAAATTAATTAACTAATTAACTAACTGTAGACTCACTCACCCAGCACAATGACCATGGTGACTGCACTGACAGTGGCCACACGGTTAGTAGCCAAGCACTCCCAGCCTCCGTGTTGATCTTTGCTCAGCGGCTGCAGCAAGAGGGAGCCGTTGGACAACACAGTGTATGACGACCGAGGAGTAGGACCGATCTGAGAGGAAGGACAACCAGAGGTTAAAGGAGCCAGTCGGTCATGACTGAGGCTCTGTCAAAACAGAAAATGTATTACACCTTGCTCCAGGTTATATTTGGAGCAGGGTCTCCGATGGCTTCACAGGGAATGATCAACTCTCGGCCGACCTCCTGGAGATACTCCGGCAGAGGAGGAACTCGAAACGTTGGAGGGTCCTTAAAGAAAAACAGTCTTTTTAATTCTCTAATAATCTCTTAATTAATTAATTTTATTTTAAGCTTGAGAGCAGTAGCTTTACCTGCAAAATGACTTTGGTGGGCTCTGACTGGCCCATAGTGCCATAGCTGTTATAGGCGGTGCAGGTGTACATGCCAACAGCATTGTCATTGGCTGTTGCTATAAAGACTGAACCCTCTGAGTTCACCATCCAGCCTGGAAACTAAACAGAGGAGCACAGAGAAACAATTCACTTATTACTTCCTGGAATGTTGTGAAGCACTCCATAAAACATTTGGCAGCTTACGTTGTCAAGATTCAAATTATTCCCATCTTTGGTCCAGTTGACGTACAGAACAGGAGGATCGGCCTGAACAGGGCAGAAAATGACCCCCTCCATTCCTGCAGGCAGGTAAGTTTCCCGAGGCATTCTTGCCACACGAGCTGGATCTGAAGTGGCAACAGAAGAATTATCCACAAAATATAACAGAAAAGCTTATTAGTGTCAGAACTACAATCTGCAACCCTGACGAGCATGGTTGAACAGACAGACTGACGTTTCACTTTTAGATGAGCAGAAGCTGAGGGCGGGGTCAATATTCCATTCGTTGGAATGCACGTGTAGTTCCCGGCATCTTCTGGGATTAGATTAGGGATCAGAAGAGTTCCATCCACCAAAATCTTCACTCTGGACTTCAGGGATCTAAAAAGCACAAGACACAGAATGTGGTGCCGTTTAAGAAGAAATCAAACTGATACGACACCAAACCTTGATTTTTTTTTATTGCACAAAGGGAAGATTATGTGTAAAACGATGGGCATCACAGCTTAAGAAGACAGCACGTTAATCTGAACAACAATCTTGTTTGCGTCAGGTTCACAGTGTGCTCACGATCACATGATGCAACTGTCATGAATAATCTTATTAGAGCTGGCTGAATTAGTAGCATGCTTTGGAAAAACACTGGAATGATACCTTTAAATACTGATCTTAGATAGTTTGGTAGAGAAATATACTTTGACGTGTTGAACATCTTCATGATTTAAAATAAACAAATTGACTCACTCAATGTGGTAAACGTTCTGTCCCTGCTTCAACCACTCATAGGTGAGGTTTGAAGGGTAGGCATCAGCCTGGCACTGCAGAACTGCATCCTGGGACATGTTGAGGGTGGTGTCCTCGGGGGAAATGATGATGATCGGAGGACCTTTATAGGATTAAAACGTAAACCAGTAATGACTGTTAGTGTTAAACCAGTTCAAAGTAATGATTGAACTTTGGTGGCGGTCGACACAACCATACGTACAAATGTTTCTTCAAGTTTTACCATTTTACACTTTATGAACCAAAAAGCCGTGTGTTGTTGTCTCTAACGTGAAATGAAAGATGAACACTGACCTTGGACCTGGATCTGTGTGGAGTGGGTCAGGTTCCCTTCTGAGTTAGACACATGGCATTTATACACTCCTGAAAAGTTTTGTGTGACTGATCCCAGAGACAAGGTGCCGTTGAGCACCTAAAAAGAAACGAGGGTACAGAGTACGATGGTTAAAGACAGAGAGAAAAGAGGGACGTGTAGAGGACAACATCAGACTGCGTCAAACAAAAACACATCTACCACCCTTGTACTTCTAATGAAGTACTGTACTGCATGAAGTATTTAAGTAGAATACTGCAGTGCCACCTGCTGATGTGCCTCACTTTTATTTTTTCATGTTTCTCTATTGGGCTCTCGTCTTTGTGCCAGACCACAGTCGGTCGAGGGTTGCCATGAGCTCCGCAGCTGAGAGTCAGAGAGTCTCCGAGCAGAACCTCCACAAAAGTCGGTGGTGTCATAATAAACAAAGGTGGAGCTGGAACAGAACCAGGAAAACAAAATTACAAAAAAGGGAATTGAATCAGGAAGAGAGTCTTTTAAAAATATGTTCTTAAAAGGGGCAGCTAAAACACATCACTGAGGTCCCTGTAAAGTTTAGAGTTATTGTGTGAGCACTTGTGAAGCATTCACACTAATGGGGTCCATTTTTCTACCATAAGTTAATCGGCGCGTTTCTCGTCCAGCAGTTTTCAAACTATTTCAACAAATCATAAATAAAAACGTTCAGCTCTTTCAGGACAATCCTGCTCTGACTTTTGGTTTTGGTGCAACTTTAGCTTTTTGAAATATTTAGCCTTTTTTTCTAATAGAAAATGAATTGAGCTCATTTCACATCCTTCAGATCTGTTTACAACCTTCTACTGCTCCTTTCACTTTTTATTCTGTTTTAGCTTCTTTGTGCAAATTTAAAAATTTTTTCAGCTATTTTTAGCTAATTTCAGCTGATTTGTGCTCCTTTCAGATGCTTTCCGTTAACTACAACATTTTTGTGCTTCTTCTAATTTCTTTCAGCTTTTTCTACAATTTCAGCTGCTATATAGCGGTTTTATGCTAATTTAAACCTTTTCAGCTAGTTCTGCATTTTTTGCGCTAATTTAAACATTTTTCAGGCTAATTCAGCAAAAATGCGCTCCCTGTTTACTTCTGGTAATTTAAGCTTCTTTCTGCTTTGTAAAAAAAAAATTTTAGCTTCTTTTCAGCTGGTTTTATGTAAATTTAATCTTTTTTCAAAAAATGTCCACTTTTATGTCCTCATTTCTGCTTCTTGCAGCAAACATGTTCTTTCTGCTTTCTTCTGTTAATTTAACTTGTTCCACCTTTTCAGCTACCTTTTAAGAAAATGTCTTAGCTAATTTCAGCTGTTTTCAGATCAATTTCAAAATTTTCAGGTAATTTCTGCTACTTTCTGCCTAATTACCGGTAACTTCTTTTTGCAGATTTAAGCTTGTTGTGCTCCTTTCAGATATTTTTTGCTTTATCTGCTATTTCAGTTACAATTTAGCTGTTTTATGCAAATTTTTAGCTTTTTCAGCTAATTCCACATTTGTTAAGCTCAATTCAGTTCTTTCCACTTTCTTCTAGTCGGTTAACCTTTTTTCTGCATTTTCAGCTATTTTCCAGCAGTTTTTTGCAAATTACAGCTGTTTTTAGCTGATTTCATAATGTTTGTGCTCATTTCTGCTTATTTAAACCTAATTCAGCAAATGTGTTCTTTCTACATTCTTCAGCTAACTTAGGCTTGTTCTTTTATTTCAGCTACATTTCACAATTTTTAGCTAATTTCAGCCGTTTTTCAGCGAGTTCTTCAGCAATTTCTCTAGTTAATCTTGTTAAAACAATGTCAAATTGCATCAGAACTTTGTATTTTGTTGCACACTTGTCTGTTCAATACAAGCTGTGAGATCATTTATTTTAAACAGCACAGGATCACTGAACTGCACAACCTTCTATGAAACATGTCACTACTGCTTATATGCAACACTCTGTGCTGAGTGTCTGAGGATTATTAAAGGCATTCTTAGGTAACAACACATGAAATTCAATACATGCAAGTTCTAACGCAGTTATGTACAAAACGGGTCAGCTGCAACCTGATGCAGCTTATGTAGGCCACATGTGTGAAGCCTGAGTGAAGACATGTGAGATAAAAGCTTTGGGACAATTAGCGTCATTCACACATGCATTGACCGGGTCTTTACAGCAGGCCAAGCATAAAGATGTAAGCACCATATGGATCCAGTAACAACACACAGGAAATTCATCCTTCACAGCTGCAGCCACGTTTCATGCTGTGATTGATCTAAATAAAGACGCCGCCAGTGACGTGCAACAAAGTGAGCAGCTCCCACATCCCCAAGACCCTGCAGTGCTGCACCTGTGATAGAGAGGAAGGTCCATGTGCCGTTCTGAAAGTCATCGGTTTTGCTGTCCAGGAGGAGGATGCGACATTCGAACCAGCCCTCATCCTCCAGGGTGAGCCGTTCTATGAGCAGAGAGGCGCCCCGAGTCAGAGACACACGCCCTGTGAGAGGAAGGGTAAGGGTGGAAAAACAAAGAGGAAAAAGAAAAAGAGTTTAAAACACATGAGCACACACACACAGGCAGAGTCAGCATGTGCAGGAAAAGGGCTTATCATGCAGAGGACACAGACATTTACTGTCACAAAGGCCACTGTCGACCTGATGAACAGTTGGTTGAGACAAATCCACACACACAATGAAAACCAGCTGTAATTTTCATGTTTGTAGTCAATTAAATTTAAAAAAAGCATTAGAAGTGTTGAATCAAATCTACAAACTTGAGCTTTTTAACAAAACAAAAATACATAAAATTGCAAAGCCAAGCTTCCACAGCTTCTGATCAAGACACTCAAAGCTCTTTACTCTACAATCTGTGCCTCATTTATCCATTCATACAACACTCTACTAGATCTACACAAAGCTAATGGAACAAATCATTCTAAAGAGACTAATCAGAGCTTTATCACATTCATACAACAAAGGCAATGAGGGGTTCAGTGTCTTGCCCAGGGACACTTTGGCATGCTGGTGGATTCAAACCCCCAACTCTTGCATTGGAGGACGACTGCTCTAACCACTCAGCCACAGCCGCCCACAGTTGTTTGGAAAATGCCTGCAGATTGTGGGTTTGCATCTTGAGCAATGACAGCTTCAGTCAGTGAGGACAGATAAATAATACAATCAGAGTGGCTGTGGTGCCATTTAAAAAACAACTAAATAAACTGGATTTAAAATGGTTTGCAACAGAAGTGAAGTTTGTAAAAAATGAATAAATAAAAGGGTTTTCAGAGCTAAACACAGAATTGCTGCTGTTGTAGCACCAACAACCAAAGCATGCAGCCTCACAATGTACAGTATTTATTTCTCACTTCTGTGGCTTCATCACATATGACAAGACGAGGTGGGCCAGGCCTGAAGCCTCAGAGCCACAAACAATTAGCAGAGAGTCCCTTTTTTCAACCCATGACATGAAGAATTCTGCCAGGCAGCCAGAGAAGAAGCTCTTTATTTTTTAAATTATATTTTATACGTTTTCTTCCTGATGGAACGGTTGATATTGCAAAATGTACGTCATTTGGTTGGAAAGAAAAAAAGTGTATCCACTCTTTAATAACACTCATCCTCAAGCTTATATAGACCACAGCACAGCAGTGGAAATTGCTGGGATTTAATATATTGGCTCAGATGATGAGAAAGCCAGTGGCCCTGAGGTGGAGTTCAAACACATGAATCACCAGAGTTATGGTTGAAATGATATACAAGATGACAGATGAAGACAGGGTCTTGTCATTTATGGTTTGGGAGGAGAAAGTAAAGAGCTAGAATGAGCACGCCAAAAATTCCTGAACGTTGTTTCAGTAAATCGCTCAAATAAAAAGCACATCTGAGTCATTCTTATTTTTTATTCAGTAGTTTTAATCTGAAAAATGGAAATCTACAAGAGGGCTTGAAGAAGTGAGTCACTTGTGTTCCTCGTTCAGGGGCAAAGGAGCAAGATAAGCAATGTGAAGCATGGCAGATGCACACAGGGGTCCTGTGTGAACGCCCTCAAACACAGATGGATCCATGTATGAGAACACACACCCCTCTACCACACACAACCACACACACACACACAGAGGACCCAGCTTCCTCTTCCCGCTCTGTACTTCTTACAACTCCTTGTCAGGCTTTGAAACTTGATCTGCCAGTTGCCTGGTGACTGCAGCCTGGTTTTTAGGTGCACCCCCTCCTTTTATTTGGTCTCTCAATGAACTCTTTTTTTCCTTTTTTTGGGCCCTTCAATCTGAGGGCTTTAAACGACAGGAGGATGCATGCAGGGGGGGAAAACGCACACGATGCTCATACCAGTCCCAGCCAGAGCAGTTTGAACGTAAACACAGAAATGTGAACAAATTCCCAGAAACCTGTTATTTCCTCTGCCTTATACAGTTGAGAGGAATTTTGTCACATCCAATTGTCCTTTAAATTATTATGAAACTATTATATACGTGAGGGGAAAAACATACACACAAAGAAAACCCCTAAAATTTTAAGATTTGGGGCAAAAAGCATGGTTTCATGCAACCACCATGCAACTTTGATAATATTCTCACTATCTATTGCAGTTTATTTTCCAGGCAGCCGTCTGAATGAAGCCTTAAAGCTATAAAAAGCATTATGGCCTCAGGACAGGACACACCGAGAGTAAAGACAGACAACAATAGGTAACAATTAACCCTGCATTCCTGACTGGGGCTGTTGCTGTGCTTAATAGTTAGGTTTAATGATTGACTGACCTCCTAAAAGATGGACGGGCATTATGTGGGTGGTGCTCGCTCAGAGGTTCCATAAAATGAATACCTTTGCTTTCAGGTCAGCATATTTCAAACAACTGGGCAGGGCTGGGAAAGGGGAAATGAGCAGGCAGATGATAAGAGGTATAAGGATAGCGGCGCTGGGCTTTTTCCTCTAATCTTGCGTCGAGGAATCCTCCCACATGCAACCTTTCCTAATCAGATGTGGAACCAGTTTCCCACTGCAGATTAAAATAAAACAAGACTCTTTCTCATACGGCTAATCCTCATGTGGGCTCACATCATGGGATGCTCGGCGATCACTGTGGCAAATTGCACCCTAAAACACAGCCTATGGAAATCCCACTGAAACACCACGTGGGTGTGTGTACATGTTGATTTTCAAAATTTGGTGAGCGCCCTGCCCCCTGAGTCTACACAAGGGAATTCTGCTTTCACTGTCAAACACTTAACCCGTTCCTGTAGCCTCTCCCTCTTGTCCATCACTACAAAGAGACGGCAACACCCCGCCCCCTTCCTCATGCTCTCAGGTTACCATAGCGATGGGAACGAGGAAAAGCCAAGGCTGTAGGTTTAGATTTAAATTCAGTTGCTGTAGAAACACGACACAGTCGTATACGGGTGGAGGGGAGTTGCTCATGCGAGAGGGGTGGGTTTCTACTGTCAGATTTGAAAAATGACGTGTGGTGGAAAACGTTAGGGATTTTTAAAAAATGCATTCCATCTAAAAGAGTAAGTAAAGAGAGGAGTGGGAGAAATAATTAAAGAAAGAAAAATGGGACTGTTGTTTTCACCTCGTGGTCACACAAAACACCCAGGCTGTGCAACAAATGTTGCTTTATTATAGTGATTAAAATCTCAGATGATACTTGGCAGGTGTTCTGCCCCAAAAACGGCTTGATGAAAAGAAACAAAGGTGGAAAAAAAATGAGAAATGGTCACCCCGTGTTTGAATCAAAGAGGAACTGAGGAAGAGGTTACAGAGAGGTTACTCAAATTATGTGCATTGATAAACCACGGACAACCAATGAGGGGTCGGCCTTTCTGACCTCTGTGATCCAGCAGACACATTCATCACCCCTCCAATGTTCACGAGTCCTTCTCAAGAGACAAACGCCCTTCGACTCTTAAGTCGAACAGAGGGAATGGCTGAAACAATAGCTGCTGCTTCGCCTCGTGTCTACCCTCCTCCTCCTCCTTATTCTTTTCATCCAGTGGCTATCATATGACAACTCCAATCCACCTAGAAATGAGTCTTTGTTTCTAACAGGTTGCGTTGCAGTGCAGCCAAGTGTAGAAAATGGAAACACTAATCCACCGGTGCTGTTTGAACTCTAAGACGCAGCCTCTTCATATTAGTGAGGCAGGTTCTCACCCAGTGGGTGGCAGGTTAGAAACAACTCAACTTACAGAGTGGTGCTGCTAGCTGGTGGCTGGCCTTCTCTCACTGATCTCCTCTTTGTCTTCACTCAACGTGACTCCTTGCAGGCCAAACTATTGTAACGGTTCCATTGATGCAAACACACTTTGAACAGGCAAATGGAAGTTGGTGAGTTTTATGCTAGAGCTGCACAATATACAGTACTGTAGTCCCACGCTACGTTCATTTATCGTGGACTTGCCCTATCGCGGTTTTTCAAAATAAGATTGGACAGGATACACAATTAGCTGATTGATGGACGAGCCATACGATCTACTGTACATGGAATTTTTATTTAAAATATATTATTTTAAATTATTTAGCACTCGCTGCAGCTTTGTGCAACCCAAACTGCAGGATAAACTTCCTGCTGCAGCTGATCAGCTGTTCACCGTGCAGAGCGGACAAATGGGCGTGGTCAAGAACGCTTGCAGGTGTCAAAGAGCAGAGGAGACAGGGAGCTGAAATCATGGCATTCTGTGCATTTTTTTTAGAGCATTTAGAATTTAGAAATATTGTTTAGAATATTGCAAGAGTGTGGGAAGGGTGTAAAACGCCTGTACTGTATATATATATACAAGGTAGTCCCCGGTTTACGGCGTCATCGGTTTACGGCGTTTCGCGTTTACGGCCGTTGCCCCCCAGTGACGTCATCAAACCTCGCCACACTCGCT
>JARVGV010001587.1:25492687-25505557 GCA_031762435.1 Hypsolebias longignatus | reverse complement strand
ACAGATCAGCAGCAACATGATGTGATATTTCACAGTGATTATTCTGGTTAGAGATTCATGAGTCTAACAGCTTCAGGTAATGTCTTTGCTTGCAAATTACATTGCCATGGTAATTCGAAATGCCAATAAAAGTAATAACACACAAAGCTACACACAGTTCGTGACATTGCGGATTGGGCCACAGAGTTGAAGGAAGAGCAAGACACTTTCAGGTATATACTGTAATAGGTGGCTACCTTGGACTACAGGGATATGTAGTTCAAATAAAAGCAAACAAATGGGACTGAACTCGAGATGGTTTTAAGACAAGTGCAGGAGAACATATGGTGTGAGTCACTCATGAACTTACCTTCGGCTACATCATCATCCATGGCTCCTTTGACCTGTGAGAAGCACCACTGCACATCGCTGCTCCCACCTCCGGGTCCTGCACACAAACAAGCCCAGAGTCTCAACTTCCCATTAGCCGGAAGCTAACCCAACTCAAACTGGGTTAGCCACATGAAGAAAAGGCAGGCTGCGACCTAAAAACAAACTGTGTGTCGTGTCTGAGAGTCTTAACTGTGAGGCAGGACGAGTTGCAGTGTGTTTGGTGACTCTCAGCCTGTCAGAGACGTTTATTTTTATTTAGCGTAGCGTCTCCTAGCTTGCTAACCAACTAGCACGCGCAGGTTCACCATCACAGAGGGTGAAAAGAACACATCTGTGCTAAAACGTGACAGTTAAAAGTAGCTTTCTCGCATGTTCTGGCGCACTGTTTTTTCTTTTTTTTACCTGCCATGATGATGGCGAGGGGCTCAAACTGGGCTCTCTGTTGCAGGAGGTTCGGGCCCGGGACTGGAACGATACGTTCTGACCCGACCGGGCTAGTCCTGTCCCGAGGAGGAACGAAGCGGTGTTTGTCAATAACTTCCCACAGCCCTCAGACCTGGCTGCTGCTGCGAAGGTGAATGCTTTTCATCGGAAGAAACTATCACAACCTCCTCCACGACTGCTTTGCACACTTTGCACTCTACTTTGAGGTTTCCCTCGCTGACTCCTCTGGCGTTGCACTTTCAAAATGGCGCCGCGCGGGCGGCGTTGAGCGGAATCACAGAGAGGTGACGGTACGCTGAGATTTGTAACCGCAGTCAGCGAAGAAAAACAACTTTTTAAATAAAAAAGATTAAACCCAAAAGTATATCTAGTTCAACACACGTTCGTTTCACTGTGAAAAGCAGCGATGGCATTCTTAGTTAATAGATGTAACACATATCCCGCCCTTGCGGAATATTTCAGTGCGTAAATCGAACTAACCCTTGCACTCAATTCAGAAGTCAGGAAAGTGGCAAATTTTAATAAGAATGTTTTTATTTGGTTAATGTTTTTCAATATTTAAAATTAAATTAAAATAATTTAATATTGAAATAAATCATAATTGGTGTTTTTATTTTACATTAACAGGGATTTATTTGTGAAGGTACAACTAAATCTTTTGAATCCATAAAACTTGTTCAAAAATGTTGAAAATAAGAACATGGCTAATTTGCAACATGCCATCAAAAACCTAAACAAACTGGACATATTTACCAGAAAAATAGCTAATCCAAAACAGACATACAGATTTTGACAGCTGCTATAGTACCGGTAGTATTGTTTGGGGTCAGTTGTGCACCATGCTTATATTTCCCATTGTTTACCTTTCTTCAGTTTTCATGAATGCTTTAAGAATTTTACAAGTGCAAAAGATAACTGACACAGCAGTGTCTCCATAAACAAAATACTGTATATAAAAACACTTTAATGAGGCCTCTCTACTTCTTTTATTAATTCTCGATCATGTTCATGAAAAGGAGGTAATGTGGGATTAAGGTTCAGGATTTCTGACAAGTGCAGTGAGCTGCATCAGACTCAGAACCACAGATTCTAATCTGAAGGTATTGTCTTACATGAACTTGTTGGAAATGTCCTAAACCTCACAATTTAATGTTACTTAAACATGCTTTCACATGTGAACATGACTGGCTGTCCACGTGAAGAGAATGTATTTTTAGTTCCAAATGAATAGGTTTCCCTAAGCATGTTTTACATGTGAAGTTCATGTTCATGGATGGAAGGGACATTAATGTCTACTCCAAGTCATTAAGGTTTTTTAAAAAAATTAACTATAATTTAACAATTTTATCAATACATTAATTTTATTATTTACTACATGAGCAGTTCTGCGTACCGGTAATTCTTTTGACTTTAATGCAACAGAGACACTGAGCTCCAGTGCCATGAACACATGAGTTGCCCTCTGAAGAACTCCATTAGTTTTGTGTTGTCCTGAAGATCCACCATGGTCCTGATCATATGTTGGCACATCAACTCATAAACCTGCTGAAAAATGTACAGATTACTGGAGCGCTGTAAAGTAAAGCCAGGGTCCTTTTAGGGATATAAAAATTCTGTTTAAACAAACAAACAAAAAAAGTTGATTTTTTTTTCTTGTAGGATCAAATAGCTATTTAGTGGTGCACACAACAGAACCAATCAACGTTCCACTTGATCAAGATACCAAAAACTATAGGCTATGCAGTGATGCTTAACTTTTAAATGAAAATGGAGGTGCCGAGGTCCAAACGGATGCTCAGAGGGGACAGACAGTTCTGTAGCTGCTCCAAGACCGTGGAACGATCGCCCTCTTCCCATCAGACAAGCCCCATCACTGCTTATTTTTAATTTTACTCTTATAAACACGTCTTTACCCCATGGCTTTTGTCACAACCTGAAATTTGCTCTGCACTTTTTATTCTTTTATTGATGTTACTGTTTTCTTTTATGCGTTTAAATGTTCTTGATTTTATATGTACATCACTTTGTTGCAGTTGTGGTTGTTTTAAATAAAGTATTACCGTATTATAAAATGTTTAACATTTAGGGGTCATTTATGGCACTGGGTTTTAGATTTTTTTTATCTTGTAAATACATTTTCTACAATTAAAAGTTGAGATTAAAGTTATTTTTTGTATTGTTTACTGATTTGCCTTTTCAGCCTGAAATTTATACTTTTATCTACTGACATCATGCAGCGCTTCATTTGTTACACAAGAAAAACATGTTTAATTTGATGCTTTTTTGTAACAATCTTAATGACACATTTAGCGTCAGTGTCAACAAACACATGGGAAACAAGCTGGCTTGTTTCAATTTTAAATCCCTTTTAACATTCATTTTTTAAAAGTACTAAAATGTAATAAAAAGGAAAACAGACAAACAAACAAAGATGTATCCTCTCAGTGATCAGTCGTTTTAAAGGAACTGCTTGGACCTTTAATCCTTGAAAGGTCTCCTGGATCATCTTCAGCTCAGAGTCAAAGAACAAGCTCATAACTTGTTTTTATTTTACTTCCCCACCATGAAATAAGTGGTCCACCTGGCGAGCAGCAAGGCACCGAACACCACCGTGTAGCTGAAGAGAACAAATTTGAGGACCTCCTTGAACGTCCGAAGGAAGCGGATAAACAAGGGGTCCATTTCCACGAGCTCCATGTTCTCACCTCGACCCATCCTGCAAGAACACACGACCATCAGATTTCAAAGCAAAACAACAATTATTGTACAAAACTAAAACCACACAGAGCCTCCCTTAATGAGATTGTCTGGATTAGCTGCAAACAATTTCCAATAACCTCAGAAGCTGAGGCTAAAAGCACTAAAGTGTGGTAAATAATTTATGCTTAAATTGCACTAAGTGGTTCCTATTGATCTGCTTTGTGTTTTGGTCACAACTATGTGTAGAACATGATGCTTTCAGACAGAAAAGATGCTGAAGTTGTCACACACTGAGCTTACATTTATATTTCAAGTATTTGTAACAGCTGTACTCGTGGAGGCTGTTAGATTAGGGATTAAACATGCAGGAAAAGTTCAAGCTATTATTTATATAGCAGAGAAAGTGTAAAGACTCGTACCTTGATGTTGTTGGAGGAGCACAGGATCTGATCAGAGGGTGCACTTCTCTTCTTGCAGACAGGAAGTTCAACTTTAGTGTCTGCAGAGTTGAGCACTTCCAAGCCCTGAATGCAGAGGAGGAGCCTGCTCACAAGGATCCAGATCTCCTGGGAGTGACGAGTCTTCTGTGCACCTGCTCCTCAAAAAAAAAAAAAAAGTGAAAGTTTTTGGCAATAAACCATTAAAAAAACCTCTAATCAACATGGAGAGGAAAAAAAACTGGAGTCCTCCGACGTTATTTCTGAGCAGGACTCATTTAGTTTACAGTGTGAGGCTAGTGGAAGGTATTGACTGATGCAGGGATCAAACACCCTCCTGCAGCACGGTTATCCTCTGCCGGAACATGAAGCAAATGGCGTCCTAATTAAATCAGTGTCCTGCTCTGTCAAATCACAGGCCGAGCTCTCCAGACAGCAGAGCTATTATCGGCTGATCAGGAGGCCTGTTACTGCGCTAATTGCTCCTTCGGAGAGCTGGCTGTCTGCTGACGGATGCGCTGCCTCTCAAGAAATTACCCACTGAACAACAGGGCCGGTCACATGACGAGGTAATACAAGACTTAATTTAAGTTGATTCACTTATTTATCTCTAACCTCAACAAAAGACACACATGACAGGAAAGAAAACGTTTTAAAATGCAAGTGCATCTTTAATCACGTGAATAAACATCCCATAAATACATATTTACAGTTTAGTGAAGCGGTAACAGACGAATAAAGAGATTTTTCAAGGTGTAATTAAAGTTGCCAAGTTCTGGTCAGCTGGAGCGACATTCTCCAGAGTGGATTATGATGGGGGTTTGGTGAGGCCAACTGTCTGTGCGGGTGTCTCAGGGCGTCTGGGACTCGGGCCGATCCATGAGGGATTTGATCCAGGTCGTGCCATTGATGAGCTTCGTCGTGGCGACGACGTACTCCATCCCGCTGTCCTCCATCTGAGAGAGGAAACGGAGAGCGGCTATTTCTGCGTACGTCACTCCTCCGAGGAAGAAAACCAGCGTTGTTCGATTTTCCCCCTGCTGCCCTGTAATAAACCGAGGAGATGCATTTAAGAGACAAAACTGGCTATAAAATTAATATGTTAAAAAAAAAAAAAAAAAGTATTGTCAAGGCCCATCTGCTCAAGTGAATCCATCTGCACCCTCTCCTCAAATGATTTTCTATTATCACCTTTAAAAACCGATGTGAGACTGACTTGTAGCCACTTGTCCACTTTCTTCTGCCCAGACATGCAGCTCTAATGAGCTCGTTTCAAATGGTGTTTAATTCATTTATGTCACATTGACCACACAGCGCAGAAGGAAAACTCTGGCTGTCGCTCTTAAATGAAGGGGTGTGTTTTTATTTAGCCATTTCTTTAACGCGGGCACACAGACGGAACAAACACCGGCAGTGGTCTGTCAGCTCTCTGCTGTCAATCTGCTGCTGTCCTGCTTTGTGTCTCCACAGAATAAAAGCCTGCACTTTATCTGCACACGGCAGGCAGCCGCCCGTTCGCCCTCTGCAGTGAGCAGAGACCAGCACAGGTCCGGCTGCAGGATTACTGTCCCAGCGTGATAACGGAAGATTCAACGGCAGTGTCAAAAAGGCAGTTTGTGTTTTGTTTAGGGGGTATCTCCATGGTTACTGTCAACAGGTTGTGTTCAGGTTAAGAGGACAAGATGTTAAAACGGACTATTCAACAAAACTGCAGTTTCTGAAAGCCAACAGCTCAGGGGGCAGATGTCCAGCGATTAAAATCATAAACCAAAGTTTACAATGATCTGTTCTGAATTTGTTTATTTTATTGCATTGTATCAGAAATGCAACAAACTGAACTCAAAACCCTACGACGGTGCTTTAGGGTCACGCTAAAAAAATAAAAAATAAAGTAATAAAATTACGAGAATAAAGTTGTATGAGTTTTTCCTTTTTGCAGCTTTTCTGTTGTTGATTTTTTTTCCACCATGAGTCAGATCCATGATGTGACCTGTCAATCAATCCAGTGGACATGTCAGCAAATGACCAATATGAAGCTAAATGAGTCGTAATATTATCTGAACACTGACAAGATAAAGCAGAGTTTATTGCATTTTAACTGTGGTAGAATAAAGAATTGAGCATCTTAATTTATACTTTGGTATTGGTTTTACAAATAAAGAGACAGTTAAATCTGTCAGCGCATCTGCATCAGATTATTATCAGTATCAGGACTTTGAACCTGCTTACAGTAAGGTGGTACGCTCTGATGGGCTGCAGCAGCTCTGCAGGTGAGGAGCATTTAGCTTCAGATTGGTCATTTGCTGACATGTCTACTGGATTGATTGACAGGTCATGTCATAGATCCAACTCATGGGAAAAATAAATAAACGAGAGCTGTAAAAAGAAAAAAAAATGTCTCGTACAACTTTGTTCTCATAATATTAAGACTTTATTGGACTTTATTCTTGTAGTATTACGACTTTATTCTCGTAATTCTATGGCTTTAAAAATGTTCTTTCTTAGCATGGTCTGTCAAAAAACCCAAACTCAGAACCAATAAATAAAATAAAATTTATGAAGTGGGCCGGTTTGAAGTCACCGGCCCGCGGGCCGCCAGTTGAACAGTCCTGCGTGAAAATGTCTCTAAAAACAGTGAATTTTAATAATTCGTGGTTCAATTTTCGCCGACTTGCTATATCAAAATAAGATTGGACATGACACACAACTGACTGATTGATGGATGAGCCGCACAATCCAGATTTTTTTTTCAAACAATTTTAAATTATTTAGCACGTGATGCACCTGTGTGCAGCACACACTGCAGGAGAAACGTCCTCCTGCAGCTCCTCCTCCTTGGTCCATCTCCATAAACTACTACTTGTACTATTCCTACTTCGCAGTTTTTCACTCATCATGGGTCTTCGGGTACGGATCCGCAGCAATAAACGAGGGACTAGTGTACTGAACTTTTAAAGTTAGCCCAGTTAAAGATGGCTGCCACAGCACAACTGACCTTTACAAATGGCTACAGCTCAGTCAATTTTAGATACTGACCAAAACTGTGTTGTGGAAGTAGTTGAGACTGATACCCAACACATATTCTGAGCCCTAACAGATTTTGTATAACATTTTGCCATTAAATATTTGTCTGTTAGCAAAATATCTCATGAGGCATAGGATGAATTTTACTGAAACTTTCAGGAAATAATCACCGAATGTACTTTGACAACTGATAACTTTTTGAGTCGACCCAATTCAAGATGGCCACCCGAGCAAACTAAGCTTTAAAAAACAGACATTTATATAATTTAGTCATATTGACAGATTTGGTGTGGTAGTAGCTGAGAAGCATTCACAATGTGTGACATTTTGTGATATTGCATGGAATTTATGACGGTTTGACAAAATTTTTTTTTAACAAAAAGGTGATTTAGTTTAAATATTTTGCATGAAAAGCAGTGTATGATAAGCATTCCTTCAAGGAATGCTAAACCTGTAATTTATACAATAAAACTAGTCAATACTTTATCTGTGATCCAACTGATTGGTCATGTAGGACCAGCATCACCCATCACCACATTCACTCCTACGCCCTGATCTGGAGAACACTGGTTGATCATACGTTTTTTATGAAGCCCAGACGGAAGCGGCTGTCTCTCCTCAAAGTGTGGACCTGGAAGCATCTTTAGCACCTCTTCAATACTTCGCCACCCGGGCCTCGCTAACACCTGCGTCAGTCGGACGCTGAGAGGAGCATAGCCGCTGTACACGTACGAGATATCATTTGGGTTCTGTGAAGATAAAAACAAATGTTTATTCTGCACAAGTTTGATTCTACTCGTTCTTTCCACATCCCTAAATTTCTCACCTGTTCATTGGCATCCTCCATCCACAGTTTAAGGGTTTTTCTAATCGTGGGGTAGTTGTTTCTTGAGCCCGTCTGTGGCTTCATAAAACCCGCCTTCTCTAGATTGTTCAGTGTCAGCATGTGTTCGTAGCCATATGTCTTCATAAAAAAATGAACAAAGAAACAATAGGAAAATCATTGATTTTAATTTTACTTCTTTAGCATGAGCCTAGTAGCTACCATAGATTTTGCCATATAAGTTGCACCTTTTTGCATAAATTTGAAAGTCCTGCGACTTATACACCAAAGCTCTCTTGTAAATGAGTCCCCGAGGCTCAATGAGATTAACCTGCCTAAATAAAGGTTGAATAAAGGTTGAATGAATGAAAAGCTACTATTATACATTTCTTCCCCATGTTTATAACCCAATTTTTCACTGAGATCTGATGATTTCATTCATTCCGATATGGAAAATATTAAACACTACCATTTTCAGCCACTAGAGGGCTCTCGAGAAATATGGCAAGCCAAGTGTCTCATTAATAGGTAAAAGTGGCTATTAATGAGATATAGCTTGCCATACAGAGCCACCTTCTTGCTCCGGAACTCCTGGAGCAAACGTCAAATCAGTTGCATTTTGCCGCGCCGTCCAGGTGAAAAGCAGCTGATTTGATCATTAAAGTGCATTTATTAAGGAAAAATTCAACTGAGACACACCTTTGCTATAATGTCAAGTACACAAATAATTATTTTTAGGTGGTTATCTTGTTAAATTTTGAAGAAATGCACAGCGAGTCCTCCCTCTGCGGGCTCCAGCAGCCGCTCAATCGACTTTTGAAATGCAGCTGATTTGACCGTCAAAGTGCATTTACTAAGGAAAAGTTCAACTGAGACACACCTTTGCTATAATATAGAGGAAACAAATATGTAATTGTTTTTAAGTGTTAATCTCGTTAAATACTTGTTAAAAGTCCTCCCGTGCACGCTCCCACAGCCACCATTCAGCAGACAAAGGATTTTTGGCACAACACCGACCCATGTTTCCAAGTTGGCAGCAGTGACACATAATAGATGCGACTTATACAGCGAAGCAACTTATTTATGTTTTTCCCACTGTATTAGACATTTTTGGACTGATGTGACTTACACGGCGGTGCAACATGTACGGCAGCAAGGATGGTATTTGTTTAACACGCCTCTACCTGGATTATCTCCCTCTTGTAGAAGTCCAGCACCTTCTGTTTGAGGCCGTTGTTGCAAACTGACTGCATACACACCAAACGCAGGATCTTGATCAGCGGATCCTTCTGGGCAATGCAGTCTTCTATATATGTGTTCACCTGCAAAAGTACGGTTATTCTGAGAATTTTAGTGAGCCCAACTCAAATTCTGCAAAGAAACAGTTCATCCGTGCAACTAGTACTTTGATAACAACATATATTAAAAGGTAAAAGTGGAAAAATCCCAATTTAAAATAAAGATGATGAATACCTTGTCTGTGTCGACACCCGTCATGAACTCCTGCTCCACTGTAAGGTTGTCAAAGAAGGCCTCTGATGCTGAAACAGGACAAGTAAGATGTGATTGCATGCTGACAAAGATAAATGACATGTTCAACGTGTAACAGAGAAATTTACTGGGCCTGTAAACATGACACTAATCAACACTGATCTCAGACTTGGAGCAAAGAAGCAGCAGTTTAAGTTGGACGGGGTGTGGATGTGTACATACTGGTTATGTCCTTAATCAGCTCGGCAATAGAAGTGTGGTTAGCCAGGGAGCTGCGTGCTGCCTGCATGTGAGGCAGCTGAGACACAAACTGCTTTATTTCTCCCACTGTTTTAGCATTGTGGCGTTCCTGAGCAAGAAAGGAGACAGACAAGTGCAACTGATGAGCTGGCTTACATTAATAATGGAAGACGATACTTTAAGGAGTCAGCTGACATAAGCTTACTGTAAAATGGGTTTTAAAATGATGAAAGAAAAGGATTATGAACCGTTGTCTTAACAATTCTTGATTAATTTAACATCATCTGTTAACATTTCTTCCATAAGCTCTGCTGTTAAAAACAAGTTCAGATCAACTCTGTCTGGAAGTGATGAAATGAAGCTCTGAAAACCACCTACTGTTGCTGTATTTTAAAACATGTGAAAAAGACTGAGGGAATATAGTGATTTTATTCCAGAAGGTAAATACAGATGGGCTACAACTCAAGCCAGACAAACCTCAAAAGCTGCAGATATAATTTTGGCCTTCTTGCTGAGCGCTGCACCAACAGCGTTGAAGTTTTTGTCTCGGATTTCAGCGTACAGTTCCTCCGCTGAGTTGAGCTGCAGCTTCTTGGGGTCTGTGGGTAAATCCTTGCTGGCCTCACCTTGCTTCTTCTGCGCAAACTTCTCAGGAGGAAGCTTAACATATCCTGTCAGACAGAATGTGAGCTTAAAAACTATATTTTTAAGACCTCAAAATGATCCATTTATTTCACAATGGTGGGGAAAAGTACACTCATGCTCCAAACATGAAAATAAAGTGCACTCTGAACTGAAACATGGCAAAACCCAGATTAAAATATGAAAATGAGACAATATTAAATACAATAATACAGAAAATGACACGTTCTGACCATTGGTTATTCCATAGATCTCATCAATGAGACCTTCGTAGGTTAGCTGCGTAGCCAGTGGGGTGAGCAGGTCGACGTTACGGTCCAGGAGGAGAAGGGTATCGAACACCGGCAGAATTTGATTCTGAGTGCCAGCAAACTCCCTCTTCATCCGCAACATCATGTTAGCAACATGCTATGGCGCAGAAGAGAATGTCCAGCTCAGAAAAACATGTTTACCTTCTGCTGAGCTTCTGTTCGTGTGCAATTAGTTATTTTCAAAATTGTTCTAAACACAGTTGATCAAATACTCACTCGTGCACAGTCTCCTTTGCCAAAAATCTGTGGAATAGTACCATAAAGTGCCTGTAAGGTCATGAGGCCCTTGGCTGTGTGGTACAGGCTTGTTTGGTCATTTTCCAAGTAGCACTCCTGAATGAAATAAAATAAAGAATGATTCCATGAGTTCTGATGTTGTTAGGGTTCACTGCTGAAAAAAAAAAAAGCAACAATGTGGATCTACAGTAGAAGAGCAATGCACACTTCAATTGACCATGTGTGTTGAACCCACTCTAAAAGCACTTTCATACTCCATGGACAACAGGTCACCGTCATAGGGGATCAGGTCCAGGATGTACTCGTCGATGTTGTTGAACGAAGCCAGCACGCCCTGCTCCTTCAGACGCTGCTCACACAGCATGCTCCGCCGAGGCACAAACAAAATGTGGAAGTCTCGTGACGAATGCAGCTTACTTTCACTAAAAGGAGCGCCGTCCAGAACAGAACGGTTACAAACTCTGAGCACAGGTTCTAAAGTGAAGAGAAGGAGATGCTTTCTACTGCTCTTAAGAGTGCCAGGCAGGAATAGAAGACGCGTCTAAACACCTGAAAATATTGTCAGCAATGATGTCCATAAGCTCCAGCCTGGGACGAACGAAGAAGATGATGTTCTTGACGTCAGCGGAGGGGAGCCTGCCACTCTTAAGAGTAAACATCTTTTCCACTTCGTGCTCCTGAAGCACAAGTACAAGATGAAACAAAGCAAACATTTATTTAAAAAAAAACTGCATTAGGTGCTGTTAAATGAAACATGACATCGCATTTAGTTTACAGACAAGGCACTTACCTTCAGTAGAGAGTACTGAGCTATGAGTCCAAAAGGTCCCGTCAGATACTCATCCCAAACTATGGCCTAAAGAGAAACAACACATCATCATGTTGGGAGGCATCAACAATCAGCTGTTTGTCAAATTCTTATAAATATCAACTAGTTACCGCCTACATCACGAATAAAATCATAAACAGAAGCTTGACAGTGATTTGATACTTATATCAATATAATTTGTTGAGCTTGCGCATATTTATGAAAAAAAAACTGGAGACAAGATTTCCTGTATCTCACAGTATTTTAGTCGTCTTTGTTTTATTTATGTTGAATATATTGTTGAATATTTTAGTGTTTTATTTTACCTTGCTCCCTGCGCATTTGTCCAAAAACTCCCGCAGCTCTTTTCGTGCCGCTTCTCTCAAAATGTTTAAATTCACTCTCCCGTACGACAGATGAGCCGCCATTTTTCTTCTACAGCAGCGACGTCAGGTGACTTGAGGAGGAAGTCGAAGTCACGTGACCACACACAACACCGCGATCTAAAAAAAAGTACATTTACAGCTTCATTCGCAGATTCATGCTTGTTGGTCTGTTATGACCCACTATTCTAAATTAAATATATATATATAAAGAAATATTTTTAAGATAAACATAACTTTGGGTTTAAATTGCTAACGTCACTCGTTTGACTCTAAGCTAAAATAACTCCACTTTTTACCATGTTGGCCTAAAAATAGCTTTACCTCAGCTTTATATTATTTTAAAATTAAAAAAATAATTTTAATTACTTCCAAACAAAAACGATGATAGTCAAATTACGTTATTTCTTCAACCGAGACCTCCAGGGCTACAAAGAAGGAAGTACACGAAGTGAATCATCTTGCTCCATTTTTATCTTTTCTGTAGGTGTGGTAGAATGTGCACCATAACTACACAAACCAAGCTTTCTTTTCCCACCAAGTCGAGTTTTTATTAACAGTAAAACATATTATTGCCTTACCTTTACAGATTTCAACCACAGCACAGTACCGTCAAATATACACAACAAACAATCATAAAAGCGCACGTTTCATTATTTGTACTGTAATGAACGCTATGACCTCTAGGTGGCGCAATGTCTCCGCTGTAAAATATAATTTCGTGGCGCAAAATCCGCTCGGAAGGCGTTTATTATGGAACCATCGTCATTTATGGAAGGGGATTTTTATGTTAAAATAAAATTAAAATGAGCTGAACTCGTGTTAGAGTGAGAATAAACAGGTAAAAATTAAAAATGGAAAGGGGGTTTATTAGAGCTCCGCTCTTCCACTGGTACATTTTCATCTTTAAATCATTTCTCGGTCTGCTGCCTTCATACATCTCCTCCTACATGTCATT
>JARVGV010001587.1:25408666-25418769 GCA_031762435.1 Hypsolebias longignatus | reverse complement strand
AAAATGAAAAACGGTCACATCTGAGCCAAAAATGGGTCTAAAAACACGGGAAAAAATCCATAAACAGCTCGCACCTCACTATAAGTCGCAGGGCATGCAAATTAGGCAAAAAGGTGCGACCTATACACCGGCAAATACGGTATGTGTGATAAATAAGTTAATGACCTAATCGTATAATTTTCAAGACCATGTGTTATTTTTGTGACTTTATTTTCTGAAACAGGCATGGTTGACATTGCGAGACAGACTGTGGAGTTCCTGTATGAAGAAAATGGTGGCATTCCTCGAGATCTCTACCTCCCGACTATTGAAGATATTAAGGATGAGGCCAACAAGTTCACTATTGATAAAGTCCGCAAAGGTACAAAAATATAATGAAAAAACAAACAAACACTAAATATTGTTAACATTTGTAGCAGGACTCATTCTTGTAATCAGTCATCACCCATTTCAAGATGGACTCATCCTCCTACTGTAGGTCTCATCTGCATCAGAATGTGTTGTCATTTAAGAGATCCTCATCACGACGTATTTTAACACAGGTCTGACTGTAGTCATCCGCTGTCCTGACAGCAACAACACCAACAGCACTACAGGGGGAACAGCACTGCCCAAATTTGCAATCCGTGGGATGCTGAAGACCTTTGGTTTGCATGGGGTTGTTCTGGATGTGGACTCTGTAAATGAAACTTTTCATCACTTTTTACATTTTTATTATCTTCACTTTATATTTTAATGTAAATTAATTTATTCATGTGTGCATTTGCTAAGGTGAATGAACTGGTGCAGGTAGAGACGTACCTGCGCAGTGAGGGCGTGCTTGTGAGATACTGGTATCCCATAGAGATGCTTGAACGCCCACCTGCTGGATCTCGACGTACTGCAGCTAATGGCTTGGTCTCATTGGACAGTAGCAACATTCAGATTCATAGGTAACATCAAATTCAACGTGGACAAGCATGACTTATCTGAATCATGGCTGCTGAGCTCATGATCCTTTTTGCTGCTTTGCTGTAGGGAACTTCTCCGCTGTGAAAGCGCATTGGCTCGGTTATACTGTCGCATGGCGTTACTAAACATCTTCGCCCCCAAGAATCCCCACACATTCACTCGTCTCTTCCACATACCTGCTATCCGTGATATTACTTTGGAGCACCTGCAGCTTCTCTCTAATCAGCTGCTGGCGCCTCCTCTTCCCAGTAAGTCTAAAATGATATTTTAATTGACTTGCAACGTCAAATACATTTTCAGTCTTATACTAACGATGCCAACTTCCTTCTTCCTGCAGATGGCACTATTAGTTCCAGCTCTATTCTCTTGGCTCAGTCATTGCTTCACAACCTTGAGGGCCAAAGCTGCTCCCCCACAGACCTGTTTTACCAGGGCAACGCTCAGCCCATCCGGGAGTGGTTGACAGTGGCCATCACTCGTGCCTTGCATCAGGGAGAGGAGAGTTTACTGGAGCTCACAAAGCAGATCTGTTGCTTCCTACAGGTCAGCAGAGCCAGCCAGTGTGCATTGTAATGAACATGTGTCTGGTTATACACCTGCAAGGTGGTGAACGTCTCTTAAAAATGGTTGTAATTACAGAATGCACCTGAACAGTTTACATCAGAGGAGTTTCCTGTGACAGAGTCAAAAGTTGGCATGGATGTCAGCTTTCCAGGTGCTGCGTTTGTGAGTGTGTCCTGTAAAGAAAGCCAGCTAGGCTGCCGCAAAGAGTGAGTTATACGTATAGTAATATAAACCTGTACCATCAAGAGTAATGGATTTTGGTTCCTTACTGTAACTTTTATTTACTGTTTTTTATTTATTTTTTTAACTTTCTCTCTTTTTTTTTATTCTTTTTTTTTTTTTTTTTTAATTTTTATTATTTTTTAGTTCCAGCCTGTACAAGGCTCCCTGGGCTCGAGTCATGGTGTATGGCCTGGGTCATAAAGTTCGTAGAAATGGTCAGCTGAATCTGATGGAGGCCGTGTGTTATCCTCTCGATGCCTCTCCTACCAACACAGGCCTTACTCCTCCCCCCACCACCAACCAATACCCCTCAGTTATCATCCCCACTGATAAAGTGCACATCAAACTGGGTTGGTATCTTAAGTACAAAAAAGAAATTAGTCATAGCTGTGTCACATTTCCTTTGAAAGGACAAAGTCACCTGATGAGAGGTTGAAATTAGTTTTATTTTTCTTTGATTCATAGGGGTGTCACCCCCTCCTGGTGCTGTACTGGTGCTGCACTCCTTGCCGTTAGAGTTTCCTTTGGCCATGGCCTTTGCTGAGCAGCTGTTAACGTGGAAGCTGGGAGAGAGCTGTGAACGACTGGAGGATGAGCTGGACACCGTTCCCTCGTCAGTGCTGCTGCAGGTGGTAGAGCTACTTGGTAGGTTCACACCTTTTTTAGCTGTATTTATAAAATGCTTGAATATTTACTCTCTGCGTTTAGTTAGTTTTAATAAAATAATAGCACTATCAAGTATACTGAATAATGCGTACTATGATTGGGTTATTTATAATTAAAACATTTTCTCAGTAATTTCTTATAAAACCATGGGTGTGAAAATTGAAGTAAAATATGAGGCAACGTATGTTCTTGTTCTTGAAAAACAACATGTTAAACCCATGTAATAAATATTCTTAACGACTAGACTTTCAAATGAAATAACTTTCAAAGATGAGTCAGACAGTGGAGAGGATTCTTAATCTTTCTGTCATGTTTGTAGGTGGATTGCTTTGGACTACTGATCTGGCGCCCTCCATCAAAGAACTGATCTTTCACTTGTTAGCTGAACTTTTACGGAAGATCCATCACTTAGAGCAACGCAAGAGCCCCGCTGGCCTCTCCAGCTCCATTGCTCTGCTGCTTAACCCCTGCCTCGCAGTGCTCATGGCCATGCAAACAGAACTTCGAAAGCTTTATGACAGAGAAACTCAGGGATGGACTACTGGAGGGCCCGGAGCAGGAGGGTCTTCTTCTGGAAACATTGCGTTGGCGCTGGGGGCAGAGCAGAGCCGGTTCTCTACCTACTTTCATGCCTTGATGGAGATGAGTCTGGCAGTGGCAGAGGTGACGCTTCCCCTCAATGTTGGTAACTCTTCAGTGGGAACTCTTTCCTCTACAAGTGCCCCTAACCTTAGTGACTCCTCTTCATCGTCTTCATCATCCCCAGGCCAGACTCCACAAAGCCCCAGTCTGCTATCCAAACGTAAAAAGGTGAAGATGAAGCGTGAGAGAGCAGCGGCTGCTGTGGCAGCAGCTGTCTCTGGGAAACGGGGAAGTGGAGGCGCAAGGTTGTCAGAAAGCGACAGTGCCCTCCTGAACATGGCAGGAGGAAAACCTGAGGACATGCTGTGGTTCCACCGCTGCCTCACACTTCTGATGATCTTGCGACATCTTGCCAATAAGGACCCACAAGGCCTGAGTGTAACGAGCGATGCAGTGACGGATGCTTGCCAGGCCCTGGTGGGTCCCACCGCTCACAGCCGCCTGCTGGTGCTCTCAGGAATCCCCACGCACCTCGAGGAGGCCGTAGTTCGAAATGCTATCCGCAGGGCTTGCAATGCACATGGTGGACTCTTCAAAGATGAAGTCTTCATACCTCTGCAGGAAGAGGACCCTAAAAAGAAGTCAGGAGTTGGAGTGTCAAGCCCTCAGGACGGCAAAGTAGTCCCTGAACCTGAACGACCCTTTCTCAGCAGCGGCGGTCTTGATAGCCCCGACAGCTCCAGCAGCATCACTCCAGCACTGAGCGTGAGCGCTTCAGCTTCTACTAGCCAGACCTCTATTTGTAGCTCCTCTCAGGGCGTTTCCCGCACGGTCAGTGAACTTTCTGTTGACCAGGAGCTTTTAGCAGTTCCACTTCTCACCCCTGCAGCTGCTGCTTCTGCTGTCACGTACCCCCCTCAGGGCCCCCAAGACCCTCAGACAGTTTCTAGTCAGGAAAGTCTTGATACCTCCCTATGTAGCACAGGAAGCCTGGGGAGTCTTGGCAGCTTGGGGGAGCCTGTTGACAACACAGATACACCATCTGTGTCTGATGGGGGCTCTTTGCACACAGTCACTTCTTTTGAGAGCAGCACCATCACAACCAGGCCCATTAAGGGCTACGCTGTCATCGAGGTGGGTTCATTTACAGCACCAATAATAAATATTCTCTCTTTAATCTTGTAGAATCAGAACTATTTAGAAACGTTTGTTTATTTACATATAGATTCGCTCTCGAGCTAAGGTGGAAAAGATTCGAGCCAGTTTATTCAACAGCAGTGACCTGATTGGCTTGTCCAGCCTGGACGGAGAAGAGGAGCTGATGGAGTTGACCAATGAGGAGATCCTCACTGTTTCAAGTGTTAACCAAAGCCTGTTTGATACACAGGGAAGCTCTGCCCTAGAAGACTACTTCCAGGACAAGTCGATCAAAGGTTGGACTTTGACTGATTTTTACATCTTTTAACGTTGTGCAAACATAACTGCTAGACTGAAATAAATTTATCCTTCAAGGTGACAAGCTTGTACCTGGAGCGAGAGATGTCCTTACTGATATTTTTAAAAGCTGTGTGCACTCGGAGCAGATGCTCAGCCTCACGCCAGCCAAGCCTGTTAAAGTATCTGACATTTACCTCAGCAAGGAGCAGATCAACTCTCAGACGCCTGGAAACCTGCTACATACCTTCTTCACCAACATTCGACCGCCTAAGAAAATGCTTGAAGACCAACTTACTCTGGTATGTAACAGAGGGGGAACAGGACACCTATGCATACTCCGCCCTTCATTTTTTGCCTCTGCACATTCAAACTGTTATGTGTGCATTAGAGTGCATTAACAAATACACAGAGCATTTAACACGTTCAACTTGTTCAAATACAGGCAGTCCCCGACTTACGGTGCCATCGACTTACGGCGCTCCGTACTTACGGCTCTGCCACTAGTGACGTCATCGCGCTGTACGTTGCCTTTTTTATGCAGCATTTTATAATTTTTTCGGTTTTTTTAAGGGTATTTTGTTAGCTAACTGCTTGGAAACACATTTAAAAACATTAATACAGCCGTTCGAAGTTGTTTTACATTTAAAAAACGTGTTTAAAAAGACGTTACCGATCGCCGTTTAGTTTCGGTTTCGATTTACGGCTGTAAATCCGGACTTACGGCGCCATGTGCGTTCGGCTCCGAGTTACGGCAAAATCGAGTTACGAACGGTTCTTAGGTCCAGAACCCGTTCGTAAGTTGAGGACTACATGTACTCAGTTTGTTCTTTAAATACTGTTTTCAACAGTTAACTCTTAAAGCACTCCCTGCTTTACATAACACATTACTTTGTTTAAATAATCTGTTTTTGTACAGATTTTAAGGAAGTATGGAACTCCAAAGCCTAACAAGAACAAGTACAGTAAAGCTGGCAAAGAACAACATCAAGGCAAGGTTGTGAGCACTAAGAGACCAATCACCAAGCCTCTTACCAAGGAAAAGTCTGTCCTCAACAGTGTCAGGTAAGACATTTACTATAGACAACTATACTATAGAGCAGGCATGCTCCTTCAGGAAGTGTCACGTTGGTGCATTAACACTCCCAACAGGATACTTGATTCAACTGGTCTTGTCTTTTTCAGAACGGCACTGAGTGAGAAGAAGGCAGTCCTCAAACCAAAGTCTCCTGAGAAATCCAAACCTGACGAGAAAGATGTAGAAAAATCTCCTGCCAAAAAAACTGAAGGTTGGTATGATTTCCTAAACAATAACTGCACACATATGTAGAATTTGTTCAACCTAAATGTTATGCCATTAGTCAACTTATTTTGGAGTCTGTTGTAACATTGATATTGCACACAGTAATCCTGTATTATTGATAACTCATTGATAACTGTTCTGGTTTACCTCTTGGGTTTGTGAGCCGTTTCACTTATGTTTTTTCTTTAGTCTCTGAGGAGAAGTTCTTAACTCTGGAAGGTTTTCACAAGTTTGCTGTTGACCGGGCCAAGCAGGACATCCGCAGCATGTGGAGAGCCATTTTGGCTTGTGGTTATGACCTTCACTTTGAAAGGTGAGACATGGAGAATTACAGCCCGTAGACTGCTTACAATCAAATATCATCACACATCATGTTGTCAGCTTTGTCTTTTTGTCTGTTTGTTTTTTGAAAACCTTTTTATACAATAGCTTTTGCTATCTTTAATTATTTACATCCATTTTAGATTAATTGAAAAACACCCATCACAAGTTTTATTTCTCAAAATTCCACTGTAATTCTTTTATAATACAGTAATGCATATTTAAACTTTTTATTGCTTTGTTTCTACTGACAGACATTCACTTTGTGTATTTAGAAATTACAGTTGCCATCAGAATTTTTTTTCTTAAAAAAAAAACAACAACAACAACACATTAAACAATTTATTAGAACCTCTATCACAATGTTTTAACAATAATCTTTTATACAGTTGTCCTGTTTGTGGCTAGTTTGTGTTACTATAAGCATCCAGCATTAGACTGCATTAACCTTTGGGTAAAAGTTGAACATCTTTTGTTTTAAAAGCACATCTCCTTCTATATTAGGTGCACCTGTATAGACACCCGCCATGCCCAGATGGCTTGTAGAAAGTGGAGCTTAGAAATGGATGTGGCATTGGTGCAGTATATCAACAGACTGTGTCGCCACCTGGCTATCACACCAGCCAGACTGCACCCCCATGAAGTGTATCTGGACCCCAGCGATGCTGCAGATCCTCGTGTTGCCTGCCTCCTCAGTAAGCACTTTGATTGACTCGAAAGGTTCAAATAAGCATTTTATTTCTACAGTGATGCAAACGAGCATTTTCTATTATGTTCATCTGTAATATCATCTCAGAAGTGAACTCTCCAACATTTGCTCTCTATAACTTTTTGATGGTGTGTTCACGTCTTCAGGTGTGCCTGTGGAGAGTGTGCGCTTGCGCTTTGCCTTGCTGCAGTCCCTCAACAACACCCTGGAGGGCTTCTTCCTCCCACTTGTGGAGTTGCGACAGACACATACGTATCAGAACAGCATTGCAGCTCTGTTGTGTGAGGCAAAAGGTGAGTGGGATCTTGGCACACCTCCTGACTCCATCTGTTTGGATTAGGCTTTTAAGTTTGGACATTTACCGTAGGTTGTCTCTTTGAGCTTGTTGCCATAGAGACATCCTGCCCGCGTGCTAAGTCTTTTGTTACCTTCATTTGGAGATCGTCTTTCGTCTTGGAGCATAAAATAGTGAGACAGCATCTTGTCAGACATGAACTCAAATGTTCTGAAAGTTGTAATTTATGCAACAGAGAAAAAAACTGTGTACATTTACTCACTATTTTCTGTCAAAGGACATTCAGCTGAACTTTACAGTTTAACATTTTGTCCCTCCATCACATAAAGCATAATCTTTTATAGAATGTGTTGTTATCATCTTATTGCGTATTTGGTTTGGAAACCAATAAAAGTGCAACAGGGTATCTGATGAGACTTTTTTTTTTAACCCAGCACTGCTCTCTCCACTGATTCAGGCCTAATCTTCTACGACACTAAGGTCACTGTAATGAACCGAGTATTGAATGCCACAGTGCAGCGAACAGCTGACCATGCTGCTCCAGAGATTACACTGGACCCTCTAGAAATAGTTGGAGGTAGGCCTTCCTCTTACCTTTATTTCTTTATTTTTCCACTTTTAATAGCAATGAATTGCAGCAGCCTTTTGTATGTATCTGTATTACAGGTGAAATCAAATCGTCAGAGAACACTTATTTCTGCCAGGCAGCACGCCAGTTGTCTTGTGTGCCGTCATCCCAGCTCTGTGTGAAACTGGCCAGCGGTGGAGATCCAACATACGCCTTCAACATCCGCTTCACTGGAGAAGAAGTTCATGGCACAAGTTAGAATTTATCCTCTACATTTTATTCCCCCTTGCCTTGCTGTCTTGATTCAAAGATTGAACTTTTCTCGAAACCAAGCAGCATTTTTGATGAATGTGTCTACGCAGGCGGCTCTTTTCGACACTTCCTGTGGCAGGTGTGTAAGGAGTTACAGAGCTCTGCTCTTTCCCTGCTGCTTCCCTGTCCCAGCTCTGCAGCCAACCGTAACAAGGTAACCTTTAATATCTTGTGTTTTTGCCGTTTATTCTTCCCAACAAAGATTACTATACATAAGATATTTTGGATCTTGCTGTTACTGTCTGAGGTATTCCCTGTAAAACACCTGTACATTTTTTTTTTAAACCAGCATAAACATGAAGCTGGTCTAACATGTCTTCATAAAACTGATGGTTCTGTTCACTATGGTCACAGTGTGTTTTTATCCTCAGGGAAAGTTCATCCTGACTCCCAGCCCCATCAGCTATGCAGAAGAGCAGTTGTTGCACTTCTTTGGTCAGCTGTTAGGCATAGCCATTCGTGCTGATGTCCCGCTTCCTTTGGACCTACTGGGCTCGTTTTGGAAGGGCCTCGTTGGCAAACCTCTTGACCCAGAGCAGGACTTGCAAGAAGCTGACGTCCTCACCTACAACTACGTCAAGAAATTTGAAAATGTAAGCTAAGTTTTAATGTATACTACAGTGCTCATCTTCCTTTTACTGCTCCTACATTTTGTTCTCTTGTTTCTGCTCCCCATGTACTTTTCAACTAGGGTAGTGTTGACTGAAATTGAGGATGAAAAGTTTATGATCATCAAAAGATACATTGTCTGACTGTTACATTTTTTTAAATGTTTTTATTCTTGTTAAACACCAACTATACAGCTAGTGCTGTAGTCAGAATGTCAGGTTGCAGTTGACCTCCAGCAAGGCCACAGCACATTTTGCATTAGTGAACTTGTCTGTGTAAACGCATGCCATTTGCCAGTGCATCTTTTCATTACCAGAACTTTGTTTCTAGTGAGTTTAAAATGGCCCCTGTTGCCTTTCTCTAATGCTGCAGGTGACTGATGAGAGCGAGCTGGAAGTCCTGTGTGCTGAAATCACCTCACAGCACCATTCAGGAGAAAGCCCAGACTCCCCGAGCCGGCCCTGCTGCACTTTTACCTACGTCACTATGACTGGTGAAGATGTGGAGCTTTGTCAGGGTGGGCGCAGCCTCGCTGTCAGGTACCATACAGCTCAGTTGATTTGTTATGTTTGCTTCATTATCCTAATGTACTTGTTTTATTTAACATCATAGTTAAAAGCTATAAATCGTCATGTATTTCTATCCTACATACTTGTTCTCTGTGTGCGTTCAGCTGGGAGAACAAGGATGTTTATTCACGGGCGGTACGAAACCTTCGCCTGAGGGAGCTGGAGAATGTGGAGTGTATGACAGCGGTGCACGCTGGGCTTGGTTCCATCATTCCTCTGCAACTTCTGACCATGCTCAGCCCCTTGGAGATCGAGCTGCGCACATGTGGTTTACCTTACATCAACCTGGAGTTCCTCAAGGTGGAGTAATTATCTTATAGCTCCCCACTAGTTCTGTTACTGCCCTGGAAAGCACGTGTTTTCACTTCCTTACATGAACCCTCTCTGGGTGAGCCTCTTCCAGCTACGTCAGTGAAAGTTGATCTAGGAGTTCTTCTGCCTGTCCACCCATAGCTTTAGTATTTCTATTATATGCTAATCATGTTGCTACACACTAATCTCTCTGCACAGGCTCACACCATGTATCAAGTGGGTCTAATGGAGACTGACCAGCACATCGAGTTCTTCTGGACCGCCCTGGAGATGTTCACTCAGGAAGAGCTCTGCAAGTTCATCAAGTTTGCGTGCAACCAGGAACGCATCCCGTTTACTTGCCCATGCAAGGACGGTGGGCCAGACACGGCCCATGTCCCCCCATACCCCATGAAGATCGCCCCTCCAGACGGGGCTGCAGGTATTGGCTAACAGGTTCTCTCAGCAGCGCATCAATCAGACTCAATACTCCTACCTCTGTGTGAAGCTCATATGAATGGTGTTGGTGTAGAAACTGCTGACAATGATTATAAAATGGTCCATCTTGCAGCTGAAGACTGACTTTGAACTTTTCTTAAATGTGATTGTCAAAATATTAGTTTATATAGTGAAGAACACTGAACAGATCAGAGCAAGAACATACACTGACAGATTTCTTCTACATACTGTATGTATGTGTATATATA
>JARVGV010001587.1:25328818-25339065 GCA_031762435.1 Hypsolebias longignatus | reverse complement strand
TAACTCTGAATTGTCTCTAGGTGTGAGTGAAAGAGTGAATGATTGTTTGTCTCGTTTGTTTCTATATGTCCCTGTGATGGACTGGAGACCCCACCCATGTCCCCCACCTCTCGCACAGTGATGGCTGGACATGGGCACCAGTGACCCCCCCACGACCCGGAAAGAAAGAAGCGGGTAAAGATGATGGATGGATGATTGTCTACTGTTGTCATCTGTGTTCTTTGTTTAAAACAGGTCTCTCGTGCAAATGAGTCCTTGGGGCTCAATGAGACTAACCTTTATAAATAAAGGTTGAATGAATTAAAAGGTTTTATTATATTTTTATTGTAAACAAAACAACAGATGTTCTAGTGGCGGAAAATTGACTATGAACAGTTTAAAATAACATGAGAATCAAAAAAGACCACAGGACGACAAAATCTTTAGGGACAAAGAAATGGGCTATTAATTAATGGTCTAACATTTATTGAAGGAATGCCCGTTTCCTGCTGCCTTTAATGCCAGACTTTAAAAGTGAGATCATCGGATCTTGAGGAATGATAGTTTTAGTTGTTTTGGTCAGAACTTGTTTATTTTCTGCACAATTGGACTCTATAAAATGAGCTGTTGTGTGATTTGTGATGTGTTTGGAATGACTCACAGCCACTATCACACCAGACAGACTCAGTATCTGTGAGGTTCAGAGTTTTAGACGACTTTATGTTTTCTGAGGTTGACTGGCTGAGACAGAAACAAGGTTAATATTCAGTTTTTCATAAATTTATGTTTTTTCTTTTAAATTCATTTAAATTGTTTAGTTAATTTATTAGGTTTTTCTCATCTCATAAAACTCCTGCCTTCCTTCTTGCAAAATTATAACTTAGTAATCCCTGGAAACATCTGAGATTTTTGTGGTTTAGTAAATTTAGAATTTTAATCCTGTATATTCTGGGGTTTTTTCGTGCAATTCTGTGACTTTCCAACACAAGAAAACATTCAACTTTATTCACCTGAATAATTTTAAACATTTATGTTGAAATTACTATAAAACCTTGTTTTATTTTTAAATGTATTTAATATGACCCTAATAAGCTGTTGAATTCCACAGAGTGCAGGATAAATGGGCAACATTTTTCACTTTGTTCAGGGATAAGAAACTCTAACAAGTATGTGTAAAAAAATAAAAAAAAAGTCATTTTTGATCCAATTTCTGATTTATATATCTAAATTTAACACTAAACCTAAAATGCAGTCAAATCAAATAAGACAATGAGATTTGTACCAGCGGGACATAAAAATACTTTTAAATTTAGCTTTTCATTTGACAAACTCTGACATAAGCCAGCTGAATGTTTCACCTCAAAGATTCAGTGATCATGTGAAGCTTCTGCTCCGAAGTTGATTATATCTGACACTTTGTTATAAACATTTTTCTACACAAGTTTTAGACCATCTCCTTTTTAAAAATCCCAGCATTGAGTTTTCTAATGCTTGTTTTGTACAAATTCTTTCGTTAGTGGTCGATACGTAAGGGTGGATATTTACTGAAGCAATTTGTTTTAAGTGCCTTATTTCCTGAGAGACAGGAGACCACCTGGGAATAAATGCCAATAATCTCTTAACAGAAGTTGTCAGTATAAATCAGCGGACACTTACCATTAACAAAACACACCCATTTACAATCTTTAGTCTAAGCAGACTATTTAATGTTGTATATTGGCTTTTACACAGGAGACCTTTTTGTCTCCACTTCCTCAGATATTAAAGTGCAGACATGAGTTATCTCTCTGTGTACACACTGGCCGGGATTTCTTCATCGCCTTGGATAACAGTCCCATAAACACCAGACTTATGAATAATAAATCATAGAAATGATAGACAGCAGCCTCTTCTTCTGACTGACTCTGTAACCTGGTTATCCAATATTATTTTCTATTCCAATAAAACTGGTATCAATTTGTGCAATTCACACAGGATTTTTCATACTTTTAAATGAATTGCATTGCTTTGTGTAAATTACAAAACAGCACAGAATAACCAATTATTAGTTTATCTCCTGCCACCAGATGTGAAGGGCAGTAATGTTTCTGCCTATATCTGTACGTTTGCCTTCCTGCAGTGTTAGCAAAAATCTAATGATTCAGTGGACAGATTTTAAGGAAAAACTGTGTTTCTCTCATAGAGTAATTTTTGGATGTACATCTACAATTAATTGGCTTTTGGAGTCAGTCCAGTTCAAGATGGCTGCTACAGTTAACCAACATTTCCCAAAACAAAGCTGGCTATAAATCAGCAAGTCTGATTGCTATTGTATGTTTCATGTGGTTGGAGCTGAGACTGATTCCAAATACATAAAGTACATTCATAACCGATTAGGTTTTGGAGTCAGTCCAGTTCAAGATGGCTGTCACAACCCACTGACCTCAGAAAAACCCAAAATGCTGATATTTCAGTCCACTTTACAGATGTGCAAATATGTGGTATGGTTGTAACAGAATAATTCACAATACATATTCCAAGTGCTACTCATTTCACAAGAACTTCACAGTGTTAACGGTCAACGTTCTTTATTGTAATTCACATTCCCAGGACATCCTTGTAAACGAGATTAATAATCTCAATGGATTTTTTCATGGTAAAATAAAGGTTTGATAATAATGACTTGTAGTACATGAGATGGAACGAAATTGTGTGCCCAAGGTCCCAGTTATACCCAAAAATAGCAACAACAAAAAGTATAAAAAGAAAACAGTATACAGTACAAGGATCTAAGATATACGCTAAACACTAATAATGTAAAATAATATCGTATATTAAACAGTAGCCTGAACATAAGTCTGTGGTGAGCAGATGGGTATGAATACAGCCGCTTAAAGGCAAGAAATCAGCAGCATGGATAATCAGCAGCACAAATCTCCAATTAAAGTGTCATTACAGTGATTTTCCTGGTTAGATATTCATGAGTCTAACAGCTTCAGCGTAGACGCTGTTCCTCAGTCTAGTGGTTCTACACTTAATGCTCTACAACCTTCTGCCTGATGGCAAAAAAGTGTGTGTGCTGGGTGAGTGGGGTCCTTCATGATGCTGGTGGCTCTCTTCAGTTGAGTCAATGGTTTAATGGTTTGAGTCAACACTTTTTGTCAGGTAGCAAAATATTTCATGAACCACTGGATAATTTTTATGCCATACCATTTTATTTATAGAGCACTTAAAACAGCGACAAGGCCAACCAAAGCGCTGTACAAACAGGGAAAACAGGCAACACATAAAGCAACATACAAAATGAAACTATTCATGGAAACTTCCAGAAATAACCAACTAACTTTTGGAAAAATTCAATCCAGCTGGCTATCAAAACAAACTGACACAATCCAAAACAAAGCAAGTAAACCTAATCCTGTAAACCTAATATGATTAGGTTTACAGTTTTTAGGCTAAACATTAGTGTAGTAGTAGCTGAGGGTCATACATAACATACTCTGAGCCTGACATCTCGGAATCTTGCAGGGGATTGCACATACATCCTTTCAGGGTTTGATCAAAATGGCTGCTCTGTCATACCTCAACACAACATATTTTTTTAAGTTGAAGCGTGAAAGATGGCGGGTAATATACATTCCTTCAAGGGCTGCGAGGCATTTAATTTATTCATTTGGATTTTGTCATTTCACATCCTGCCCATGACTCCCCCCCAGCCCAGCCTCTTTGAGGCAGAGTGGTAAAACATGCATTCAGAGACCTTGGGAATTCTCACACATCTGTGCCTTTTCCTTTGTACACTCTGCTAAACACAGAAACAGAGCTTGAAGTAAAGCGCAAACAAACAGCTGACACCCGTACAAGTAGAGCTCTCTGAATTTCAACATAAGGAGCATTACTGCATTAAGCTTTGTTTGTATTAGCACACCTTTTTTTGTCTAACTGAGCTCAAAGAGCCTTAGCTGGAGTTGGAATTTGCTTCCCATCACTGCAGAAACATGTATGTTGCTTCAGGCATTGCATTGAGGATCACAGAGTGAAAAGGATAAAAGGAAAAAACATAAAAATGACAGAGTTGTTGCATAAAAGAAAGCAATTGATTTGAACATTGGGGTGCATCTTTCCCCACTCCCCCTGTTCGGCTTTATTGGATCTTGTCACTGGGATCGTGTGCAGAGAGTGTTCCTAGGAGACTCTGTGGAGCTCGGAGATCCTCGCTGAAGGCTGGTCGGTAAAGGGACTGTGGGAGGAAGGGAGACGTGGTGCTAACATCAATAATTCACAACACCATTGCTAGGGAAACAGGATGTGAAGGTATGGGAATCAAACCTATGTGAGTACAGTAACATATCTCTGCAACAACATGCAAATGAATCAGATCCAAGCCCTTACATTTCTTTTCAAAGCATTGCACAGCGGCAGAAGCGTATTGAGCCCATAAAAAAGCCTAATGATTGCATTGATTTCAGTGAAGCCGTTTTCCCAGCTTGTCCTCCATAGGCAGAGATTTTAATTTACTGGTGTTGAAGCTTCTGGTTTTTATAAACCTCGTAGTTGAGAGAGGACGAGAAAGGTATTGGGAGCTTGAAAGAGCACGGGACTTTTCCCTAGGCCTGCTTATTAGATTTCCAATCATAGCCTGTGGTGCAATGGCATTACCCACATAAAACACCTCTTTGCTATGTAGCCATCCTGGCAGAAATTGCTACTTGCTAGATGGAAACTTGAGTGTTTCCTTAACATTGATTTCTCGGTCGAGATGGGAGCAAGAGAAATAGAGTTTAGACTATTATTAAAACAGAAACACAGAGGAATTCATATGAACTGCTCACAGAAAGCTGCAGCTTCTGTAGTCTCTACCACAGGTGCTGAGTGGGCTTTATGAAGCGTTCCCTGATGTGTTTTTGGCTGCTCATTTTCTCTGCCAGAAGCTGCTCCATGTTATGGATACAGACCTAATCCATTATTACGCTGATTGCCAATGTGATTTCTGCGAAACCCTTCCCAAGGCTTGGGTCAATTACAAATCAAGCTAGAAGGGCAGCAGTTTTTCTCTGGGAGTTCAAGATCAGATGAAGACTATAAGTCAGACGATTACCTGGTTGATGAATCTGATTATTACTTGAGTCAGTGTTGTGGTAATAAAAGTGAGATTGTATTTTATTTCTCGTAGTTTAATATTAGGCTACCTTTATCCTACACTCAGTCCTCCATGGCTGTTTTTTCTTCTTGTCCCCACTCCCCAGTGGCTTTCTCCCTCCCTTTAGCCCCTTCACAATTTTCTCATTAGTGATTAGAGCAGAGTTTCCATTTCGAGACTATCGACTGTGCTGTTGGAAGCTGAGAGCCCATCACACACGTTGCCACTACTAATTGTTTCCAGTCATAATGACGTTCCTAACAGTGGAGGAATGGTAGTTAAGGCGCATTAGGTCATGGGCACATACGGGGAATTACTGTGAATAAACCATGTCTGCTGCGTCTTCCCAGTCATTCATTTTGTGATAATCTGTTGAAATATATGTATTAAGTGACTTTAATATTCATCCATGTGTGTGTTAATTAAACATACACTCTCCTGGTAAATCCAGATTTGATTAGTTGCTCTTGTCTTACATTTTTATACAGAGTGAAGATCCAGCAAGGAGGCATGTGATGTCAGTGCAGGTCCTCAGCATCGAGCACCAGCCCTCAGAGTCGAGGATTACATTAGAGTTGTGCTCCGTGACAGAAGTCTCATTTTCTGCTCGATCTACTAAAGGGAGTTAATGTACTACCAGTCTGTTGCAGCTGTTTGTTGTTCTGGATGGCTTCCATCCATCCATTCATCCATTCATCCATCCATCCATCCATACATACATACATACATACAGTACATGCATACATACATACATACATACATGTGCAGCTTCCAATTACACATGTATGAAGCTCTCAGCTTCCAACGGCACATGTATGTATGCAAGTATGTATGTATGTATGTATGTTAGTATGTTTGTATGTGTACATACATACATACATGTGATTTCAGGATATGCAAAGCAGCCATTTCTTAAATCTTCCCTCATTTGTGCTTTAAAGTGATGGTTTTTATCTTTTCAAGTAGTGTTCTGTGGAAATGTTATAAGAAATGAATGTCTTGCCTGTTCCACATACTTTCTGAACAGCCTCAGTTGGTAAAAATATAGTTTATTTTACTTTGGTCTTTATGTGTGGTCAGTACCAAGATGCACTGCTGCCGTAGTAAAACAACCCTATCCTAAAAATCTTGTATTAGCTCATATGGATGCTACTTTTCAAACCTTTGCAAAATCATTATTTTCCTGCTGGTACATTAATGCATCAGGATGGAAGTGCTACATCTATGCTGCTACTTGTGGTTGCCAAAAAATAAATAAACAAATAAATAAATAAATAAATAAATAAATAAAATCTATACAGTATACTGTATTAAAAAAATGAAACCATTGACAATGAAAAAGTGTTATGAATTAGCGTTAACATAAGCGCTGGTTTACGAAGGGAACAGCTTGTCTAATTATTGGTCTTGGTTCCACTGAGCCTATTAGTTTGTCAATTCAGTGAGTATTAAAATCAATTTTCCAAACTAAGGGTGCTCAAAGAGCTATCTACAACATGCAGAATATTTTTTGTTCATATACTTTCCACAAAACCCCACTTCAAAAGATCTGAACCATTGCTTTAAACACAGAAACAGCCATAATTCTGCGTGGACTCCACATAACCTCGGATGGCTTCCACTTTTATTTTAATGAGCCTTCCAGATATTCACACTCAAACCAGGGCAGATGGATCTGCTTGATTTATATATTCATTCATTAAAGGCACATCACTTCAGTACAGATAACTTGTCAGAACGGTTCTATTACAATCATACTTGCTTTATTAAAAATGACGGTGAATAAAAATCAGTGTCAGCCCCCTCACTGTTGGTGGCGAACACATCACATCAGTTCACCTTTGCAGCTAAATGGAAACCAGTGAGGAAGAGATCTGCGGCAGTGTGGTAACACTTTTAATGAAGTGATGACAAGACAAATGCGTGTGTAAAACCAGCAGTTCCAGCACATTTAGCATAGAAAGTCACTTGAATGTTATATTGGGCTCTTATTTTGACAAGGCGACTAATCAAAGGGTGCTGTGATAAACCACGCTGGGTTATACAGGATCTCGTTGTGCCAGGACAGTTATCAGCATTCAAGACTTTGATGCCACTTTGACTTTTTTACATTTCCATTTAAAACAAGATGTAAGAAATCTATTTTATAGGATTACTACGGAGAGATCCCCCTGCCCAAATGACACTGCATGTCTACAATTTTTAAGCTTTGCTCTGAATTTGTTATTACAGTTCTTGATTTCCCTTGTCAAAAGTTTACAAAAGTCATTGTTTATATTTTTCTTTTTGACATGTCCTTTACTCACATTATGATAAAAGAAAGTTTGAAACGATGGAAAGCTATTTTATTTGCAATAAACGAGCACATGTGGATACTGACACCGACATATCTGTTATTGAGTGCACTCATCAAATATCCATTTTCATTTCATTTCACCTAACATCAGTTCATAGTAGCCAAAAGGCTAATGACAACAAAATCCCCAGCTCTGGTCATCAGGTTTGTCCTAAATTACAACAATCACATAATCCATTTCCAGTTTTTAAACAAAATAATAAAATGGTGGACTTTGTGTTGCTACTGGTTTAAAACATACATCTAAATAAAAGTTTCTGTATGTCTTTGGTTTTAATAACAACCGGTCTTTGTGAGTTGAAGATAGATACAATGTTTGTTGTATTGTGGGTCGGTCGCAGCTGTAACTCGACCTAAAAGGCAGGCTGATAACAAAATTTCCTTCCTCTTGACACAATGGTTGTTTACCAACCTTGGTTTTGCCACCATTAAAATAGAGCCCTGTTGGTTGTTCATACATTAAGTTGTGCGACTTTCTGTATATTTGGTCATGCGTGTGACATTGTGTTCAGCCACGCAGAACACGAGGCCGTGCATTGTTTGAACACAACGTCACGGTGTGGCAGACTGACAGGCAGCGTCAAATGCAGAGCAATGACATCGTCAGAAAGCAGAGGTCTGCTTGGGTTGACCCTTGAACACACAGAACAACACACCCTGCCTCAGTCAAGTGTTAAATACAAGCTTTTTCTACTTTATGTTAGTCTGCCAGGGGAAAACCTCTCCCCTCACAACTCAGGACTCATCAATATACAGTACTGTCTTGGCTTCAGTTCATCTTATGCCTTTTTTTTGTCACTAAACTTGCTCTTGTGGAGCAAGATGTGTCACATCGCCACTGATATATGATTGAAACCATGCACCATATTACAGTGCAGGGACGTCATAATTTTTTATAGAACATATATCAGCATGCCATATCTGAGAGTAACTTCGCCTCAGGGTGGGAGCAGGCGAGCAGCTGGCTTCTGCTTAGAAGAATCAGTGCTCCAATGATCCTGCATTTTGTCTTGTAAATGGACAACGTCACACGCCTGTATTTATTTATTGTTTTCCATTTTCCTTCTTCTCCCTCTACATACAACCTGATCCATTTCTGCAAAAAAATAAAAAAAATAAGTAAATAAAAAAAATGATGAAATGGAGTTTGCACTATAGCACAAGTAAATAACCTAGCCACTGAATTATTGATGCCATTCTTTTATTCAGAGCTCTCCTTTGCAGATCTGCTTGCAGTTTGTGCATTCGTTCTTTTTTTTTTTTTGCATGTATCTGAACATTTGGTGCTCATCTGCATGTGCACTTTGTTCTTTTTAATCTGAATGACGCAGACTATTTTTGTTTTGGAAGTTGGCTGCATCTCATTTTGAAGTTCTCGTTCACCCGGGAACAAACGCTGTAGCTTGAAGCTATGCTGTGGAAATTTGGACCGTGAGTAGCTACATTTGGCTTTGCTTAAATTGTGGATTCACCTTTTGTTTGTTCTTGCATGTCCATGCAAATTAGCATTAGTGGATAAATTATTGCCAGGAGTTCTGCAGTCTGTTTTACAGCTGGTATTCATTTTGCCAATAGATGTTTTTTTTTTTTTCTCTTTTTTTCCCAGAACAACTTTCTTTCATTTATAGCAAAACATAAAAAAACATGAGATGATAATACTGTACCCCCGTCCTATTGGTATGTAGGTTACTACATTGTCTTACCTTTAAAGTTTTACAAATCCTTAAGCACGTTTGCTGCCTCTGGTTCACTGCATCAACTCTGTGTCACTCCACTTTGCACACATGAAAAACATCATTGTTATTGCCTGTTGCCAAAGACAAAAGGGCAATAATGTTTTTGCTCCTGTCTCTATGTGTGCATGCATTCATTTGTTATTTTATCAAAAATATTTTGTAAACCATTGGGCAGACTAATGAAACTCAGAATGTATGCACATCCAGAATGGATATACGTCTGCAACGACAAATCAAGATGGCCACAACAGTAATCAACCTTAATAGCCCCTACTTCATGGTTTGTTTTTCGCGATTTCACTCTACTGCACTTTTTCAAAGCAAGCTTGGACATGACACAATTAGCTGATTGATGGAAGAGCTGCAGAATCGGCATGCTTTTTTTTATTTAAAACAAATTATTTTAAATGATTTAGCACCTGCTGCACCTGTGTATAGCCACAGCTGCAGGAGAAGCTTCCTCCTGCAGCATGTCAGATCTCCGCTGCGGAGAAGTGGGCGTGGCAGAGAGTGCTGGCAGATGGCAGAGAGCAGCCGGAGGCAGAGAGATGAGATCATGGCATGCTGTGCTCTTTTAGAGCGTTTAGTGTTTAGAAAATTGTTAGAGACATTGTAAGAACATGGGAAGGGTTTAAAACGCTTTAATATATACACGTATATAAATACTAAAATAAACTACTACTTACTACTACTACTTGTGTATACAATTTTGTTCCATCTCATGTACCATACGAGATGGTAGTGACAATAAAGTTTACTTGAACTTGAACAAGGACTACTGTATCCCTACTTTGCAGTTTTTCACTTATCCCAGGGGGGCGTGGTCCCAAACTCCCACATTAAACGAGGGACTAGTGTATACCTCCAAAAATGTATTAATATTGGGCTAAAATTTGATGTGGTAGCAGTTGAGACTCATCCTTACCCCCTAATTTGAGCTCTAACAGATCTTGCAATAACTTTTGAGATTGTGCATAATGTCTAGGGCTGCAACTAACGATTAATTCAACAATCGAAGAATCGGCCGATATTTTATCGATTAATCGATGAATCGGCC
>JARVGV010001587.1:25266214-25276639 GCA_031762435.1 Hypsolebias longignatus | reverse complement strand
TACCTGTTTTACCGAGCGCGTAAACCGATTTTCGACGTAAGTCCATTGTGATGACCTTCCTTTTCCTCGATGCACTGCCCTCAGAAGAGTCTTCCTTGCGTTTCGGAGCCATAATGAAGGGCTAATGGCCTAATGGGATGCTAGTGACGCCGTCCTCCTCCGTACAGTACTGTATTCCTCCGCCGCTGCACCGCGTTCTGTATTCTTCTGCCGCTGTGCCATTGCGCCGCTGAGTTACGACGTTTAACGTCTTAAAACCGTTGTAAAACTGACGTAACCACGTAACGTGAATAAGGGAGATGCGTCGTAATGTCGAAACGTCGTAGGACGAGACCGTCATAACCCTAGGACTACCTGTACTTCTTATATGTGCTACATTTTGGTGACATCATGCAGTTTTTAATCACTTCAAATCACTTAATGCAACATGTCTGTTGTTGCAGCTTTTCATAAAGATTGCTTTATAACTCCTTCACTGGTGAATGGATAAAAAGTCTTCTTCAATATTACTTTTATAAGATTATTTGTACCTTCTGCAGTATAGCATTAATCAATAGAAACTTAGATTTTTTCATTTTAACCATAAAGACAAAAACAACGATGGCCCCAATGGAAGCCATGCTTCAATTTTGCCAAAGCTGTCAAATGTTTCTCTCTGTCTTTCCTCCTATCCTGACTTTTTTTGTTCATGCCATGCTTTGTTCAGGGAAAATAAATCAACTTGACTTTTGAAATATGTTTTTTAATCAGCGCAAGGAGTCAATGTAAAGGCTGTGTGATGGAGTTCTCTGTCTACCAGGAAGACAGTTTTAATAGAAACACAGTAGAATACGTCTTTCCAAATACGAGTCACATAAATAAAGAAAAATGGAAAAATGATGAAAACCCTGAACAATGGTGAAAATGAAAGTGTCTTCCAACATTCAGAGCTGCTGTTGTTCACTGCTCACAGCAGAATTTTCCATTGAAACTGTAGTTTGTCAATCTTCTGAGGCTCATGTGGCAAACAGACAGATGAACTGGCAGGTTGACAGAAAGAGTTGTGAATCTGGCAGGCTACTCTTCTGCTGCGACACCTTTTTTTTAAAATGTTTTCACAACCACTTGTCCCTGTTCCCATAAAAAAAAGAGACCCATTTAGTTCCCTGTCCTAGTTTTCTGTAGTGACAGAAACTGTTGCACCGATGCTGGAACTGCTCCTCTCGGGAGTCTTTTTCAAAACAAGAAGCACAAAGAGATTTCTGCGCCTCCTCCTGTGATGCACATGTTAGGTTTTCTCTATCAGACAGCATCTTTGAGTGCTTTCCTGTTTGGAAAATTTGTGTCAAGCAATCCTGTTTGAGGGTCTGTTTCTTCTCGACTCGATTGTGATTGTGAATCCTCGGGGACTCGCAATAGGATTCAAATCGAAGATGGTTGAGATGAGGGCGAGTGTTGAAACCTGATTAGAATATGGCTTGAGATAATTAGTGAGGGCTTTTTTTTTTCCTCCATTCTATCAACGTTTAATCTAATTACAGATGGTGGTTTTCCAGTTCTTATTAAATGAAATGTAACTGGTCCCATGAGGGGTTATCGTACTCCCCTCTTTTTCTTCGTCCTCCTGGTCTCATCTTAAGCCGTCTCAAGGAGTTAACAGATGTGACGTTCAAGGAATTTTTCTTATGTGTTTTGCATTGTGTACCATGAAGTACCCTGATGTCAGTCAGAAATCCCATTATGTATCATCTATTACATTCTGAGGTGTCCAAATGCTGTTTCTTTTGGTAAAATTCAAGATGTTGCTTTGCAAGGCAATAATTTAAGCGTCGAGTCAGTATTTTTGGGTTCTTTTGTTTTCTTGGAGAGTGAACAGAGCCTGTGACTATACGTGTGGAATGTGAGCCACATCATTACGTTCAGAAACTGTGAGCTGCAGACCATTTCAGTCACTGGACTTCACACATAAATATAACTAACAGCTTGAATTCTTGAGCAGCATCCTGCTTCCCACTGGCTTTAATCTGCTGGCTTGTTTCTGCATCTTTGTATCTTTCTTTCGAACTTCTCAGAGCGCAGCAAACTTCTGTGTGCCGAAATTCTCTTTTGTCTCTGCTCGTTGAATATCTGAGAGGCTCTCGTCTTGGTGGCCGATTGGAAAGATCAAGAGTTGGTTTCTCAGCCGCAGCCTCTTTGCATGGGGAAAGTTAAAGACCAAAAATGCAATTCAAGCACTTCTGTCTACTCTCAAATATGACACTTGTATTAGCACCAATGTCTTACTTCTGTGTTTCACTTTTTTCTTTTCCTCTGTCTGAATTCTAACCCTTCATCTGCCTCTGCATATCCTCTGTAGTCTATCTCTGTGTCTGTGTCTCATAGGAACAAACAGCCCTTAGGTCTAAATTGGCCCATTTCTCACATTTCATATCTGAGACTTATGGCAGGTAAAAAGTGTGAGTGTGGGGGGGACTTGCTAGCCTAGCATATTGGTAGAAGTGTGAATTCATTAGTCTTCCTGGTTCCCTGAAACAAGCCAGAAATTTCCCATTTTCTTCCTGTATTGCTTTTTGCTGTCAACCCATCAGCATGTGCACATCTACTTCTCACACATTGGCCATGAAATTAAACAGAAGCAGGCGTTTAACTCCCAACTCTCTGCAGTGCTTCAGGCTTGACGGTCTCTTAAGTGAAGAAAAATATCAGGACATTTCCATTATTCTGCAAATGTGTAAGTCCGTAAAAGCATAAAATTAGATATCTGTGGAGCATAAAATTAATTCTGAGACCCCAACAAAAAGGTCAAATGATATTTTCAAACTAAAGCCATGATTAGCCTCTTGTTTGACACACAGCGTTAATGCTCAGCAAGAAGTTAGCCAGTATGGAATTGGCATGTCCAGTCGCCCATAATCCAGCTTTGAACACTTTTAATTCTTTAGTGCCCTACCAATATTTCCAGCTGAATTTCCCATATTGTTCTGAGACATGGAACATACCAAAACACTGGAAACATTTCTGGTTGTGGGGAGTTCTGCTGCTTCGGGAGTCTGCGTGTCTGCTCCAGACATTACTTTCCATTGCTCACAGATTAGGACAAGGAGAGCGTATCAGCCAATTATGTTTATATCTTTGTCCCGCCACAGACTCCCCACTGTCTGTCTGTATCCCTCCTCGCAGCCAAAAAGAGCCCCTCCTTTTCACCAGCAGCCCAATTTGTCAAGATCACTCATTCAGATTGGTGTCGTTTTTGAGTAGGGGTCTGCTGTTAGAGAAAGATGATTACGGTAAAAGCCGATGAAAAGGCAAAATGCAGATGATCCTTAATCTCTTTCTGAGGAGTCGTACATCCTCTAGCTTTTCTTCCCCTCTTTATCTTATGATTTCAATTTCTTTTCTTTTCAAGGTCTTCCCTGTGTCCCGCTGACCTCTCATTTTTACTCCTTGATTCCTTTCTGTCTTGGTCTCCTTTCTGCACTTTATCTCGTCTCTGGGTGCTTCCGTCCCCCAGTTCTAAACCATTTACTCCATTTCTTAAAAAAAAAAAAAAATATTGCTTGCTTTTTTGGCTGAAGTCTGCTTTTGTGTACAAATGTTACGCAGCAACCCCCTGAAAATCTTACAGGCTAATCTGGGTTTGGGTAAATGAATATTGCATGACTGGTTTTTCTTCTTGGCCACATTAGTTATCACTTTTTCTCTTGCCTAATTAAAAACAATTATAACTTACTACAGTCAGAAGTCCTTATCTAAAAAGACTTTTTCTCTCTGCTCTGATCTCCTTTGCTCTCCACACCCCTCCAGTCAAACCCAAAGCCCGCTTTTCCAATGGACACCAATCAAAAGGCTTCTGGACGAGGCAGAGCACAGCGATGGGAAATGAGGTTAAGTGTGCAGACTGTCTGACCTTCAATATTACAACGCCCTCCGTTTCAGAATCTGACAGCCCATGAGAAAATGAAGACTTGGCGGGATGAGTTGTAATTGGACTGGGAGACTAGAGCATAGATGGAGCATTTAAAGCTTCAACCTGCCTGCTTGCAGTGCATGAAGGGTGTGACATGACAGACTCAACCCTTTGCTTTTTTGACAACTGCTTATTTTTGACCACACAAAACACTTCCTCTGATTAGGTGCACATTTGATCACTTTTCTACTAAACAAGAGGCACAAGTTCAACATGTAGTGTTGTAGTAGCCCTTGTTTAGCTCCAGACATTGATCAATTTAAATGGCACATATTCCAAACAGTATAGACCATATTACTTTATTTAGATACATAAACAACTCAGAACAATAAAAGACCTGCAACCCAAGTTTGCAAACAGTGCAAAACTTCCAAAGTGCACCGTCTGGTGTTTTACCACTGATTCAAATGGATGGTTTGTGATCTTAATGTCCAAAAATGTATTTCTATGACTTTTTAGTCACAAATCTTGGTGGATAAAAATATCCCCTATTCATTTTACTTATTCAAAGAAGCCACACTCGAGGACATGAGAAGAGTTAAGGGCAGTCGTACATGCTTGACAGCTCACACCGGCCTATTGACCTCGACCTCCCAGCTGTACATGCAGGATCAAATCACCTCCTCTCTGAGAGAGAAACGAACTGTCTGGTAACTCACACACATGGTCTAACATTAATTTAACATTAGTTGGTGATAAACATCCATAAACCTTGACCAAAAATCCCCTGACAAATCTTATGACATCAACATGTCAAATCCATCAATCAGCTGAGAGCTGAAAATGAACAGTCAATATGAAGTTACAGTTGTATATTTTTTTAATGAGATAACGTAGTTTCCTTTCATGAGGAGAAGAAACATCTAACATCCACGAACGTCATTTATCAAACATCAGTACAGGCTGTGTTGTGTTCGGACGGCCTCTGGGATGTAGGAGTTGAATTTTTATTAGGAAAGACATTTTTTTAATATATTTTATGAGTTGAACTGCAGTGGAGACCGTTTTTTAATTTTCTTGTTTTGTGGTAGTGCCAACTGCATGGCTCGTAAATTCAAATGCAAGTAGTGTTTATGACAAAGGCATAAAAACAAAAGAGGGCGTGCCCCAAAATTTACCATAGCTTGTAAAATGTATTGAAAGTGAACAAAGCATTTGCATGTTGTTCCAGTTGCTCAAAGAGATTACGTCTTCAATTCTTATCAGACTATTATATTATTGAGTTACTTGAATAATAAACTGTATTCAAAATATAAACAAATCACACTGTGACCACTAGAATGTTTCATATAATAAAACTAAAGTGTGTTCAGTCTGTCATAGTCCACAGAATTTGTAAAACTCCAAACGTAACCAACACGACCAAATTAGTTAAAATGATCAGGAATTAACATTAATTTTTAACCTAGAAGTTTCTTCTTTTATATGTCTAATTTGCATTGAAATGCCCAAAAAAGAAAAAAGAACAAGGAATGAACATGTAGTCTTTTTGATGGGATGGTCTTGTTCTAATGTGGACTGGTCACTGAACAAGACACTTCTGATTTCTAAAGCAGAGATACCATCTCAGCTGAAGACACCTATTCAATATCAAAACCTGGTTTATATGTATATTAAAGTTTGATTTTTTTGTCCAAATGTAGCGTGAATTTAATTTATGCCTATAAATTGTGATGTTAAGGCACTTTCAAAATACAAAATGCTCAGTGTGTTCATTAGATCGAGTAGTAGAGAAAATCTGTGCTGAGTTCATCATTTTACAATCTGTTTTATATCCTTTTTTTTTTCTTGCTACTAATGAAAAAAAATTCCATGCGGTGTCTTTAGGGTGCTGTTTTAAACAGCCCTCTCCCTCTTGATCTGATATTGCGTTGATACCCGGGGATATGGGGGATTGAGCGTAGTGTCGAGACTCTGAAAACAAGGTCCTCCACATGGCCCCTGGTCACAGCCTCCCTTTCAAGCAGCTAATTTTATGCAACCCTCATCATGACTTTGGAGCAGAGAAAGAGACACAGAGATTTTATCTTCAGGACAGTGCCAAAATAAGAAGATGAAATTGTGTGGAAACTTTTGCTATGCATAAAAAAACATCATGGGAAGAATTCTTTTTTTATCTGCCTCCATCCTCTTTCTTTATTTATAATTTTCTGGTGTTAGTTTGCTGTACTGTTCGGCATTTTATGTTCTGGGAGCTTGTGTTTGTAGGGCATAATCGGAGGAGATATATGTGCATATACTGCCTGTAAAAATCCTCACACTCAAAGTACCTTCAGAGAGCATTTAACCAAATAATAAGTGTTTTCCTACAGTGTCAACGATTGCCCCTCCATTATTTCTCTGTCAGAGAGTTCCGCTTTTTGCTTTTTACACGTGTGTTTGAGCGTTTAAAGACAGTATATATTCTGTTTTCTACTTTGACCTTGAATATGTTCGCATAAAATGTTTAGGTGTACTAGCCACTGTATTTTTCATGCTTTTTTTTTTTCCAACAGGAGTAAAAACATCACTCTGCTCCCTTTTTCTTTTCCTCATCCCCCCATTTCTGCTCCTTTTCTCCTGCCACATAACACTGCAGTGCTGGCTGGTTTGTGGTAAGGCCTCAGGAATGGAAATGAGATGCACGGTGGCACTGTGTCAAAGAGCAGCAGATTGAACATTAGCGTGAATCGTCTAGCAAATGTTTTCTGATTTTTTTTTTTCTTTTCATTCAAATTAGCTTGGTATGTTGGCTTGGGAGCCAAGGGTGCAGAGAGAGCTCTGCAGTGGACACCTGCTCTATTAACCCCACATGATGTGTTTGGGTGTGATTGCATGAATTATCTCAAGTGTGGGAGGGAATTCACTGCATGCTATTTATGCTGTCCTCTGTGTTGGCGTATGCGACTCAAGAGAGCATGAACATAGAGAACAAAAAGTTTGATTTAGCTGCCGTTAGCAACTTATTAGTTGTTAAATGGGGTATGTCTGATTCATGTTTGTTTTCCCGAAAGCTACGTATTTCCTCGTTCAGTCTTAGTGGAACAGTGGATCTAAACGTGAGCAAAGAGAGGGCTGCACCACATTGACATCTGACAGGATTATTTATGGTGTAAGTGCCTGTAGCTGGTGTTTGACTTATTGCAGGGTCACAGGATGTGGGTGGATTTAGATGCTACTTTATCACTCTTACCTCGCCATTCTTAAACAAGTCACGTCACACCCTGTCACCGTGCTGGGTCACCTCCAATATCTGCATCTGTATCTGTGTGGGTGTGTGCGTGTGAGCTCTGAGATGTATAGCTTACACTGTATACTGTGTATACTCATGATACCTCTTGATACTATTGACTCAGACCACACACAGACACAAACACACACAAAGTCTGTTCTGATTGCAAGCTCACACTCGAAATTAGGACCACATTAATCCAGTCAAAGCAAGGTCCTGTTGAGGACAAGGTCCAGCAAATTTTGGATTACTGCTCACAATTCAAGAAGATGCAATCCTCGTCCACATCACTGACATAAAATACTGAAAATGGATCAAGCATCTTTGCCTTCTTTCTTTGTTTGTTTTAAGCCATATTGTCCATACTACGAGCACAGCCATGTTGTAATCTGAGAATCAGTTTGCACACTGAAGATGTGGAGCTGAAAGTCTCACACAAAACACTGAGGTTTTTAGTCAAGTGTAATTCTAACTAAATGTAATATAAAAATGAACATTTGAACAGACAGCATCAAAGCACAGTATTTTTTGTACTATAAGTCGCTTCGGAGTATAGGTCTCATCAGTCAAAAAATGCCTCATGAAGAGGAAAAAAACAATATACAGTATAATAGCTTCGGAGTACAAGTCACATTTATTTAGATGTGTATTTCACAAAGTGCAAGAACAGACATTTAATCTGAAATAACTAACACACAGAACAGAAGTGGGATCCTGAACAAGCTTAATTAACATAACAGATGGACTGTACTTATATAGCACCTTTCTATCTTAAAAAGACACTCAAAGTGCTTTACAACACAATCTGTGTCCTCATTTACCCTCAACACTCTACTAGATCTATACAAAGCTAATGGAACAAATCATTCTAAAGAGTCTAATCAGTCCTTCATCACATTCATTCACCAATGTTCACTCATTCAAGAGCTTTTGGTTAAAAATGTGATATATTTAACAATGCTTCCCAAAGTGAACATTAAACATACAACTGTTTATGGTGGATTTATTGGAAAAAGAGATATAGAGCATTCAGAAACAAAGACAGTTTTTTTGTGCATGCCCATCATCACTTTCTGTTAGAAACTAAAACGACACTGGAGACGTTTTTAACCCTTTTCCTGATATGTTTTTTTTTATACTGATCCTGTTACAAACAAATGTCACTTGTGCACTTATAACAGCATTAAAATTATATTAAAGCAACAGGTTTTGTAAGAGTCATTTGCTCAAGGAGTTTGAAATACAAAATTAAACATCATTTAGGATTTTAAATGTTTGCAATTTTCACAGTTGTCTCTACAGACAGAAACACAGGATACATCAATTAAGAAAGTCTTAAATTTTACCCCTTTTCCAGTATTCCCACCACCGTTATGAACTCTTTTAAGCAAAAAAAAGCTGTTAGATACGTGCTGCTTCTTTTAACAGGTAACACGCTCCGTGTGCTGTGGCGTATCAACAGTTGCACAGTTGTTCAGATTGGGTTATATTTTTCAGCATGTTGGCTTCAGCCTCCTCTTTGTCCTTGGCTGCTGTGGCTGTGCTGACAGAAGCTGCCCTGTTCTGCTTTTAACCTCAATCTAAAGCCATGACTGATGGGATTCACCAGCCTCCTCCCTGCTTCACCTCTCACAGATGATATATGTTGGCAGGAAAATTTACCTTTTCTCGTGTGTGTGTGTGTTTGTAGGTTTTTAGTCTTCTCGAGCATATGTGTGTTTGATCCTTGGTTTTGACCTACACTTGATGAAGTGTTATGGTCTATTCTTTGCTGTGGGATTTGTCTTTGAGTAAATTAACCAGGAAAGAACTGTAGCTCACCATTGCACTGGCTTCTGGACTAAGTCTCGGCTGACTAGATATCATGTCAGTGGGGTGTTAAATGTTTAATGCCGGTAGATGTAGAAAATTGTCTTTACTTGTCCTGATTAAATATTTAGGAGTGTCTGAATGGAGCGCTTCACATCACTAGGTGGTGAGGAACCCTGATCGTGGTGTCAGTGCAAAACTAACTTCCAGCGGTCTGTTTGTTTGTGACTATGACGCCACTGGGACCTCCACTGAGGAGAACTGGTGGTGAACACAGCGTGGGAGGTGAGAGGAGACATTATATTTATCTGTGTCCTCCCTTGTGTGAGCCCATTTTGTTCTCTCCCCTGCTTTGTCCTCTTCAATACAGGGGACAAGGATACATCTTGAATATTATGCATACCAAAGATGTTAGCAGACAACTACAAGCAAGGAATTTTCCAATTTAACTTGAGGATGCTTCTGCCAATTTAAGAATGCTTTAAAGGACTGTGTAACGAGCAAAAGTAAATAGGTTTCTTACTAGAGTAAAGTTCTCCACAGAAAATAAATTAAGGTTATTTTAGTTTCTATTTGCACAACCTAACGTGTGTTTCTCAAGGTTTTCTATACCTTAGAATCAAAGAGTTTCTTGCACATCATTTATCATATCTATTCACCTGACATCTTTGTCCACCCTTAAAGTATAAAGGAATGACAAAACTGGAACATATTTATGGATTTAAATAAAAAAAAAATCAATGATAATAACTTGCTGTAATTGTGACCAGAAATGGTCTGCCACATAAATAAGCCAACACTTAATTTATTCAAACTCGTACTCCTTTGTACTCCTCTTTGTACTCCTTTGGCTGTTCAGTAGATCAAGTGGCTTTATTTCCTCTGTAAAGACTACATTTTTGTTACATTATTTATCGTTTGAGTACTGGCAGAGGAATATGAAATTATGCAGAGTTCACATGTTGAGCATTAGAAAATGCTAGAACAACCTTGCTCGGATTCAGTTCCAAATATTCTGTTCAACTGGTTTATATTTGTTAACTAGATCCTAGGGAATATACATGAATGCTACTACATTTTTTTTTTTGTTTTTTTTTTTTTGCCAAAGGATCGGAGAATGGTAAAAAGTTTGGTTTTCACTAAGTTTGCAGCCTTGGATTTTTTTTAGAATATTTTGTCAGATGTTCTTATAGTATGAAGTACACTTATCAGCATTTCACACATATTTTAACTTTATATATACTGTATATATACTGTATACAGTATACATACAGGTAGTCCTTGGTTTACGGCTGAGATCTGTTCTAACGGCTCAGGCGTATACCAATTTAGCCTTAAACCGGATCCGCCCGGATCCGCGGCCGTATACGCGGATTTTCGGTCGTAAACGAAACCGGAAGTAAAACGGCGATCGGTAACGTCTTTTTAAACATGTTTTTTCAATGTAAAACAACTTCGA
>JARVGV010001587.1:25126548-25138781 GCA_031762435.1 Hypsolebias longignatus | reverse complement strand
CGAGTTACGGCCGAAAATCCGGAGTTACGAACGCCACGTGGCCGGCGCTCCGACTTATGGCAAATCGAGTTACGAACGGTCCTTAGGTCCAGATCTCGTTCGTAACTCGGGGACTACCTGTACACACATTTTGCTGCAACCTCACATAATTCTGAGTACAGTAGTTGCAACCAAGTGACTACTATTTCATTGCCCACCTCTTTGCACGTCATACCCATTATGATAGCCACACAATTTAATCCACTGGAGTACACTTTAGAAATTAAGACAGGCAGATATGACATGTTTCTTAAGTGTCAGAGGAAAGCTAGTTTTGTGGCATGCCTGTTTTTTTTCTTCATACAAATTAAACAATTGAAGGAACATGCTCCAAGAATGGTGTTTGCATAAGTTTTTTCCAGTGTTAGTAGAAGGCTGGGGGTTGTAACCTGTAAATGCTGTGAAAACAATACCCTTCTTACACTGGCAGATGGCTCAGTCATGTCATTTCTGTTGCAGCCAGCAAACCAGGGAATGTTTCACTGTCAGGAGGGGATCAATCAATTCAATTGATGAGTGAAAATCCAATCATTTGTTAAAAAAAAAAAAACTATTATTGAAAAAAAAAATCTTTATTAAAGTTCAAAATAATCCTAAACTTCTGATGCTTCAAAACACTCAAAAATCAAAACACGGAATTTGCCTATAGATCATATGATACTTACTGTTTAGACTTCAGAGCTCAATTTACTAATCCAACTTAGCTGAAGCAGATTTTGTGGATAAAAAAATCTCCAGACTCAAAGCTGCAGTGATATTAAATTATTTCAGTGTAGGATACCAACGTTTTTATTATTCAAACTCTTTTTCCCCCTTTTACTATGTCTGTAAAAGCTTGAAGTTAAAAAGAATAATATATATTGCTCAAACGTTTTTTTTATTTTTTTATTTATTTTAAGTGTTATCTTTCGTTTTATGCTTTTCATAAATCAGGTCAGTGTTCACTAGCCATAGTTACAGTATAATAATTTTGATGATGGCTGTTTAAACTTCTCATACTGTCCTTTGACGATTACTATTTAAATTTATTTAATTTAAATTTCCCTATGCTTTGTGTTATTTAGTAAGCCTACGTGAGCATTAGTCTTTAAGCTTAAACTTAATTCAATTCAGTTCAGTTTATTTATAGAGCCCCAAGTCACAACAGACGTCATCTCAGGGCACTGAACAGAAACATTCATATTCATAAAAATAAGATAATAACATTATTTATTATTTGTATTTATCATCATAATTGCATTATTTAATGCAAATGACAAACATGCCACTTTATATCTGTGTATTAAATATTTTGTAAGGATGAATTTTAAATGAGTTAGGTCGTGTTCTTAAATAACTGCAACAAAAGCAATACATTTTTTAAAGATTTTTATTCACACAAAGCAGGAAGAGCTCAGTGTCAACATTTATCATCAAAAAGCTCAAGTCCATTTGATCAGACTCTGTCAAACTACATATTCAAGCGGTTGGTTAGCCTCAGACAGGAGCTCCAGACAGCTGATTTAGGCTGTATGTGTCTTCTTCATGGTGAGATTGACCAGAGGTGCAGAGGTGAGAGCGAAGCAACGCACCTTGCTCCCTGCCTCTCTTTAGTCATCAGGTGCTCAACTATTTGTGACACTTTTCATCTGTGCAGACCGGTGCAACACTGGCAATGCTTCATCCCTGTAGAGAGCGTGTGCACGCTTATCCCCATTTTTCAACAATATCCCTGACTCTGCTCACGGTTCCACATGTGGTCACGATCAAAGGGTACTTTGTTGCAGCGTGTCATGCGCTTGCACATGCCAGGTTATTTGTTAGCAGCACAGCGCCAGTGCACGAGATGTGTCTGTGGAGTCTGCGACTGAAGAAAGAGGTGTGTGGGCCTTAGGGCTGCTGCAGAGGGTCTCTCACCCAGCTGTCAAGCATCCTTTAAAGTGTTCTCAAGTTGCTCTTCAGGGTGCAGCCAGCCACGGCCACGTCCTCATGTCAGCCGCCGCTACGTGACTGTGCCTGCCGGGCACACCAAAGGCACGCACGGTGACAGTGACAGACACTGAATGATGCAGAGTAGGAGAAGAGAGGGAATGGGAGAGTAATAGGCAGGGAAGAAGATGTAGGGAGAAGAAAGAGGGCTGGCAGGCAGGCGGAGGAGAAAGACAGAGATCAGCATGAGTCATAATTCTCATGTATTATTTCACTGTCAGCTGGAGAATAAAGAAAACACAGAGTTGGTTGACATTCAGGCTTGATCGTAAAGAACTATCACAGAGTAGCATGGGAAAGATCCGATTTTTCTCAGTGTGTGTATGTGCGTGCTTGTGCATGTGTGTGTGTGTGTGCATGTGCAGATGAAAGCCTCAGAAATGGAGTTGAGAAGAGTGAGGGCTGATGTTGTCAGAGAATGAAAAGGATGATTTAGATCTGTTTCCTCTCTCTTGCTCCAGCACCTAATGAGCCCTAAAGCATCGCAGTCCCTGCAAGCACTGCCACCACGGTAAAGATGAAACAGGTAGAGAGCGGGGTGGGAGCGGGTGGGATGGGAGGGATTGGGGGGACAGAAGCTGCAGAGATGAGAGGAGAAAGTGCAGCAGATGCATGGGGGGAAGAGGGCATGCAGGCAGGCGGAGGGAGGGTGTGTGGAAAGATAAGGAGAAGAAGGGAGGCTGCTGTGGGCTTGCCTTCAAAGGCTGCCGACTGGCGTGGCCAAGGTGGAGTCATGAAGTCTACAGCTATGGCTGTCTATGTGCAAGACTTGCAGGTTTATGCCTGTTACGGGTCATACTCTAGGTTCTTGGCTTATCTGTCTGGCCACAGATTGTTTTCCAGGAAGGCAGAGACAAGCAGACTCAGACGAGGTGGGCTTGACCAATTTTCCCTTTTTTTTTTAATAGCAAAAAGCACTTTTCTTTGACGCCTTCATCATCCACACAGAGCCCATACCTGTACACGAGCCTTCTGTTGGATGTAGGAGGCTTTCTGAACATGTGACCCCCCCGAGCCTGTCATTTTTTTTCATCATTGTCCTGCATGCAGCATTTTAATCTTTGTAACTGAGCAGAACTAAGTTCTGTTCAAACAGATCGGGGACGCACGCAAACACGTGGCGTCTTCCTGCTTGGAGATGTAGGAATGAAAAACGGTGTGCTCCCAAAGAGATGTGACACAAACACACACGTTCCAGACACACCTCACAGGTGGAGTCTGCTGATTTCTTAGAGAACGCGACAAGTTGCCTGAACAAAACATCACAAAGTGTGCTTCGGCGGTGTTTGCGCAAAGTCCATTATTAGACGATCGACGCGTTTGCAAATATTTGTTGACGTCGCTGTGATACCGTGTGGCTTCCTTTATGCAAGCATCCCATGCCTATTTGTGTTTGCCCAGCCAGTCGGTCTGGTGCATTGATTACTATGCAGTCCGATTAGTGCTCTAACACTCTGCTCCTGTGCCAGAGGCGTGTGCGAGCTCTTAAAACCCAGCGCACGATCGGCGTCTTACGACTGAGGCCAAATATCCAAACCTGTTCGCTGTCTGAACATCAGTACCACGCTATGCTTACATCTGTTACTCTCAAAGATACACAAGAGTCGGTCTGCGCTGAATAATTTCCACTCTCCGCTCCCCATCTCATCCGCTGCCATTTCCTCCTCTTCCAACAGGCCTGCGGCTTGCGGAGCAGCTGGCCCGGCGTGAGGACGAGGCGAAGATCCGCCATCGTCTGGGGCTCTCCCTGTGGGCCAGCGGGAATCTGGAGGAGGCCCAACATCAGGTAAAGCATCTCCCGCTCCTTCCTCTTCTTGCCTTGAGTGACCTTGACTCGCTTCTCCTCACATCTACTTCCCTTTGATTTGGAGTCCTTCCAGCAAATCCAGCCCTTGTAGTTAAAACTGACCTCCAATAAGCCCACATCTGTCGGCTGAGAGGTTGGCAGCGCTTACAAATGAGAGGTGGAGGTAGACGTCCAAGCACATAAAGGATGGGAAATAAGCTTTCCGTAATAACCTTATGGTGCAGGAAAGAGCTCAAAGAAGAAGCAGCAGAGGGAGGGTGGAGGAAAAAAGAAGAGGTGGTTGTAGAGCTTGTACACGGCTGCTGGCAGTATGATGCTGAGGAGTCTGTAAAGCCGGTAAACGCTGTCATCTGAGCAGACGGGCGACGGACGAGTGGATTTTTTTCATTGTCTCAGGAGTCCCAAACCTCAGGATCACACACATTCTCTCCTCTTCAGCCCACTGCCCACCTGGCAAGCATGGGACATCCTCTCAACATCTCTCCCTGCCTTCTGTCCACACTGAAGCGCCAGAGTTTTATTGTATTTATTTGGTTCTCCTTGTCTTTCTGTCTGGTTCGTGTGTCTACACACAGACCTGTCGGCGAGCCAGCAGCAGTGGCTGTCATGTGTCTGCAGGGATACGTTGCAGCTCCTTTCATTTTCCAGATCTAGACCAAAACACTTCTGCTATGATGCACGCACACGTGCACATCGCACGCAAAGAACCGTCTACGCGACCCAGATAGCTTCTTTTTTTTTTTTTTTAAGGCCTGCATCATACTTTTCAAAAAGCAAGTTAGTTTAGCCTGTTTGCAATTATCTACGACAAGAGCTGAGATTGAATCAAGGTAGAGACCAGAGCAGAGTCTGAATGAGTCATTTTGGGGAATTAGTGTTCGATTAAAAGCCAAATGTTCTTCCAACAAGCCGACGCAACACATTTTCCACTGCATACTTGTTTTCCAGTTTTGATCCCAAAGTCTTAACAGTCCTTTACACAGTGTAGTGGGTTCGGCTCTTTAACCTTAAGGTATTGTACAATTTTCTCCTTGCCAGCTTGTATCCCTCAGGGTGAACTGATAGTGGGGAGGGACACTTTTGTCTTCAGAGTACAGATCAAATATTATTCATGAGCTGACTCGTCACTACAAATAACCTTGGTAAACACTCTGACCCACTTTTTACTGCAACCGCTCGTGTTTAAATGCATAAAGCAGCTATAGGTGCAGATGGGGAGTACTTGACCTCATGTTCCTTATTCTCTACATATTTCAACCTAATTGTTTTTTATCGCCCCGGCTGTGATCCTGGTGTTCGCCGCGACTCGCTGATTGACGTGTCCCGATTTGAATCGGCTACTTCAGCAGAGCCCGCTTCCTTTGAGAGGCGCTCACGTTCAGCAAGTGAAAATCAATAAATCTGTGCTTCCTTAAAAATCTCTGGTCCACTGTAGATAAAGCCTGTTCATTTGAGATTATCTAACACAAAGGATGAGACTACCCCAGCTGTTTGTTTTTTTTTCTTAATCATTAGAGGTTTGTGTGTTACAAGCTCTGCTTAGGTTACAGATTGGGCGTGACATTGACATTCACTTTACATGTCAGATAAAAGCCGTGTTGTGCCAGTGGCAGTAAAATGAGAGGGTGCTGTCTGAATACATAACGGCTTGGTGATGCTGAGCATCTTGCTCACACCACAGATGTGCAAGTCACTGTGGAGGCAGCACATTTGTGGCTGTTTCTTGATGTCGTGTTTTGAGGAAAGGCCAGAGGGAAGACGCTGTGTGAAATGGTTTTGAGGAGGTTCTTGAGTCTAACAGATCGCAGGAGCTCAGCTGAGAGCCTAGCAGTGAAACCAGCCTTAGATTAGCAGCCCTGTCCCTAGAACTAATGCAGCAGAACTCTCAGGCTTGTTGGCGATCCCCTCTCCCCCTCCTCAGTCTCTCTGACACACTTTCCTGCATGACCTTGGAACACACCACATCAGCTGCAGTGGATCCATAGAAAAGTGCTCTCAAGAAACATACACACTCTTCTTTTCTTTGGCTTTACCTGTCCAAGCTACTATGCTAATAGAAAACATTGAATCCATACTAGTAACCTTTTCTCTGCTGCTGCTCTTTGTCTCGTATGAACTATAGCCAAGCCCTGGGAGTGTTGTACTCCTCACTGCTTGTCCTGGACTCCTGGAGAGTGGCCCTGTAGTCAGTCCCAATCATCCGACTGGGCTGCTGCGAGTGGAAAAATAGGAAATCAATAAAGGCTCACATGAATCAGCACTCTGAGTAAACTCTGCTTGGCCAGTGTGTAACGTCGCCTGTCGCCCCATCTCTCTGTTGTCTCCCTCCCTCCCTCAATCACACGTCCTGAGTCTGGGGAGACATGCCCACTGACTCAGGAAGGACTCTTGAATTCTCAGGGCGTTTATTTCACACACATGTCATTGTTTAGGATCTCACTTCCTTGTTTTATGTTCAGAAAGCTGAAGAGAAATTTTGGTTTTGATGGTACTGACTCCACAGTGGTTTCTTTAGTCGAAATGGAAAACAGAAGTAGGTCTTATCAGAGGTGATCCATGAGGGGGATGCTGCCATCTAGTGGCCAAAATCCGTTTTTATTTATTGGAAAGCCAGATCACATACACTCTAAAATGTGTTTTTAACAGCAGCGTTGCTACATCCATCCATTATATTTACCTGCTTCTATGATTTTGAGTCGTGGGGCGGGGTGGGGGTGTCCCTGGTGCCCATCTCCAGCAGTCACTGTGCGAGAGGCTGGGGACACCCTGGACAGATCTCTAGTCCATCACAGGGACACTTATAGAGACAAACGAGACAACCATTCACCCTCTCACACCTAGGGACAATTTAGAGTTACAATCAGCCCAACATGCATGTTTTTTGGTCTGTTGGAGGAAACGAGAGTGCACGGAGAAAACCCACGCATGCACAGAGAGAGCATGCGAACTCCACCCGGAAATGTCCCCAGCCGGGATTTGATCCGGCGACCCTCTCGCTGAGAGACAACAGCTCTGCCAAAGGAGCCGCCGTGCGGTCATTTTGAACTAAACGTGCAGCAAAGAGAGTCTTGGCTGTTTGAGGCGTTATTTGTCGGTGACATGAACACAGACATTTTGCATCTTTATTTTACCGTCTGATCTTTCCTCTCTGTTGTTTGCTGTCAGCTCTACCGGGCATCTGCACTGTTTGAGACCATCCGCCATGAAGCCCAGCACAGCACCGACTACAAACTCTCTCTGTTCGACCTGCAAACCTCCTGCTACCAGGCTCTCCAGCGAGTCCTTGTCAGCCTTGGTGAGCCAACGAACTTTCCTCCTATCGAACATTCACTGCGTCGTCTTACGCCCCTTCGTGACGTAACAGAGTAGGTTGTCGGACGGTTCATTGTTGACCTGTGAACGCTGCAGGTCACCACGATGAAGCCCTGGCAGTGGCAGAACGGGGTCGCACACGAGCCTTCGCCGATCTGTTGGTGGAGAGACAGACGGGTCAGCAGGACGCTGACCCCTACACGCCAGTAACCGTGGAGCACATATTGGACACGGTGAACAGCCAGAGGGCGTTAGTGTTGTATTTCTCGATGGCTGCAGGATACCTGTACAGCTGGCTGCTGGCTCCAGGGGCAGGTAAGTTTTAACGTTGCTGCTAACTGTTTCACCAACGCACTGCACTTCTGCTACATTACACTTCCTTCTTCTTGTTGTCACATTACTTGTTAAATATTATGTTTTCTGTCATTGTAATCAATAGCTACACTAATTTGGATGGATAATTTTTTTCTACTTTAAGTCAAACGTTCACACACATGCATATACAAACACAATTGTTCAACTCAAAGCAGGAAAAAGAAAAGGCATGGAGGCTGAAGGCTTGATTTCAACCGCTGGTGGGGGTAAGAAGCCCAGATTTGACACCAAGTGGCAGCACCAGCTGCCACTCCACAGTCAGGATTTGCACACCCCCCCCCCTCCCGCCTCACTTTTCACCCCAGAAATTATCTGAAAATGAACCACGCTAATTGACATTGACACAAATTGGGGCGCAGCCAACAGGAACACCCACCCACATGTCAAGAGGAAACAATTACGCTCTTACACGAAGTCAAAATATCATGTTTCTTTCTTTTTTTTTTTTTTTTTGCTTCTATTGTTTCCACGTCTCCGTTTGCTTTTATTTTTTTGTTTTCTTTTGGCAGTATTTACCACTAGCAGACATGTGTACTCTTCATTTCTGTAACTTCAGAGTGCCACCCACACATCCACAGAGACTAAGAGCCAGCCTACTTACATGCAGAAAAGTGGTGAAATTCCTGCTTAACTAAGAGAATAGATGAAGCTGTGGGTTAATTACGATGCATGTCACAATCCCTGTGGCTCCAGCACCGTTGTACTTTAGCCCCTCTCTGCTGTCGGCTGTAAGGAGCGGGGAATGAAAGGAGTGACTCATGTCCCGTGCCACAGGCCCTCTACATTTGATCCAGACGAGCTCCTGGGCAACCAGCTGAACTTGACCCCCCGGCACAAGTCTTGCAAGCAGAAAGCGCACTGCGGGGAATAGTGTGAATCTTCAAAGTGCTAAATATCACCCCGAGCTAAGGAGCGACTTGCTCACTAATGTCTACCCCTAACCTCGTCTGCCCAGCTGGCACGCAAACGTGACCAGCTCAAAAGAGTACAAGTAAAAAAGGCGTCTAAAGCCACAAAATCTTTATTTGTGCACACTTCGCAGCATTTGGACACGAGCTGGCAGGCACAATCAGATGATGTGCAATTATTGTTCGTTCTCAGCAAGCTCCTCCCCCAGCCTGTTGAGATGCTGCCGCCTGAAACAGATCTAGCAGGCAGCAGATGGCACATGCAGCCTACTCTTGTCATTTATTGAATGCTGTTTGTTTTATTCATTTGGCTCCACAGACGGCTGCACATGCGTTTACTCACAGCTCGTGTTTGAAATGATTCAACACTTCCTGCTGCGCTGAGCAAGTAATAAAAGTGTGTTATTCACAGAAATAGGTGGAAAAGTGTGGCATTAATTTAGTCTTACTTCGGATTCGCTTCATCAACACATACAGTCAAAGCAGGGAGTGAAGTTGGCTTCTGTCTTCTCTGTCTCCATAGGAATCCTGAAGTTTCATGAAGTTTACTTGGGCGAAGGCCTGTCAGAAGGCGGCTCGGACTTCCAGGAAGGAGGCGGAAGTGGAGTGGTCAGCAGCTCCTCACTGGAGCAGCACATCGCCAGCGCTCGCGAGGCTCTGGGGGTGGAGTCCTATTACAGCAGGTGGGATGTTCACAGCTGTCAGACTGATCTACATCTACATTAAAGGGTCAGATTTACCAAACAAGACAATATAGCATCTGCTTGTAAATCTTAAGTAGAACTAAAGAGCATGTGCAGTTTTGTGAGTAAGATTGTAAAGTTCTACAGGCAGACATCATTGCACCTAAATAAAGGAGGAAGAAGCTGAGGCATGAATGAGACAAAAAAAAAAAGAAGTTTGCAGAACAAAAATATACTGGTTTTAAAGTTTTATGCAATTTAATAATTCTAATTAGTCAGTTTGAAAGACATACTTTTTTTCCCTTTCAGTGTATTTATTTTATTTTTGGATAAAAATTGGATAAAATAGGAAGAGTCATTAATCCAAAATGTGGCCAATTCATGATAAAAAGTGAAACCATTTGAATTGTCCCCACATTTAGCTCTCACCTCAGCTTACTGTCATTTTTAATTTTAGACTATTTATTTTGTCTGAAAATAAACGGATGTGAATAATTACGACCCCCTAGCTGTCCCTCTGCACCAGCACAGTCCATCTAAAACCATCCACTTTCTGCAAGTTAAAGTGTATAAATCTAATTTCAAAACTTCACTGAAAATTTAAAATGTGTGGAGGTGCAATTTGTTTGCAGTGCAGCAGCTGTTGTCATGTTAGATGCTCTTCAGCCAGTTAATAATCTACATTTCAAGCCATTCTCCAAAGTCTTCTTCTGACATTTCATATAACTGTATCTGAAGTGGCCTGAAGAAAAGTTTTTTTTTTCATGTGCTTGTGTTTAAAGAGCATTTTTCTGCCCCATTGGACCCTGGGTAGTCAGATCTAGTCCACTCGTCCCTCAGTGAGATTAAATGAGATGGAATAATGGCTCCCAGTATCTGCAGGCTTCATGGTGCACCTGAAGTAAAGGAAAAGCACAAGCAGTTGTCTAACAGAAAGAGGCAGAAGTTTCGGATGAGGTGGGGAAAAAAATGAAAAAGTCAAAAGAAGCAAGTAAATAAAGGCAGTATAGATGTTTATTAGCATATGTGTTGAAAATTAAAATCACCGTCGAACATCTGGCACTCTGAGGATATTTAAACCTTTCTTAAGTTGGGATTTGATCCACAGATCCAGACTGGTCCACGTGGTGCCTGTTTCCACCACCCTGGCAGACTGGCTCTCCTGCCCCATTATCATCTCATTTACTACTCCAATGGGAAGTTGCATGCACACCACTGCGCCTGGATGGGTACAATATGGCACCACTTACCAAGCCCATTCACTGTGTGGAGAGCGGTCGAAGGGGCTGCAGCTTTCTGAAATGAGTGGAGCTCAAATGAATGGGATGGAAGAGTGTTTAAAATAAAGGAGGCTAAATTTTACAATGAACTGTCCAAGACTGTGAAGCTATTCATCTAATACATTTCCTATAGGTGACTCAGATGAGAAGAATCAAGCTTAACGTCCTACTGCATGGATTTCTAAATGAGATAAAATTACAGTAGAAGCAAAAAAACATCTATCAGTTACAATAGATTAGAAGTTCTCTCTTAAAAGCTGTGAGAAAAAGATGCTGACTTTCAGAGTTAACTGGATCTGGGTACATCAGAGGAAAGGTTCAGACATAAAGGCAGAGAGAGGTGGCAAGTATGAGTGGGTTGGGTGGGGGTTGACTCCCCCCGGACTAGATCAGCATTACCAGCATAATAATGAAAGGATTTAACTATGCTTATCATCAGAGAGTGGGCTCAGAGATGGGAAATTGGGCCAGGAGTGTGGGTTGAATGGTGTGTATTTATGGCGGATCGTGTGGAGTTGATTCAACCATAGAGAAACAATACAAGTCTCTGTATTGTCCGCTGTGCTCAAGAAGCATTTTCTTTGCCAATATTTGTGCGGTTGTGAACGTCTCTGCCTTCATCCCTTTGTCTGTCAGAGGGTGTTCGAGCAGTGAGACGGAGAGCGAGGCAGGAGATCTGTTGGACCAGCAGTTTGAGGAACTCAACAACAAGCTTAACTCGGTCACAGATCCAACAGGCTTCCTGCGCATGGTGTCCAGAAACAACTTGTTCAACAGGTATGGGGATTGTTGCACATCACCTGGCTGTTCCCAGCTGTTTTAATTACCTTAAGCTTCCTTCCCCCCTGCAAAAAAAAGATCTAAACCAATCTGCCTGGGTAAGAGGATTCATGGGTGTTGCGTCTGATCTGTGAAAGGACTCTTTGCAATTGTTTCACCAGTGCAGAAGCAGCATGAGAATCCTCCTTGTTAAACAGAAGGAGTAAAGCCAAGCTGCTAAAGCCCTTTACAACTTTCCTCTCTGAAGGAGCCCTGTGTGCGAATGTGTTCATGCACCTGACGAGACACGTAGATCAAAGTTTGTTCTGCTTGTGCTGGTTGTGCAGACTTGACCTCTGCATGGTGTTATTTACTGGAAATATACAAACTATCCTTGAGCATTGCACTGATTAATAATGTACACAAGTGGAAGGACTGTGTGTGTGTGGTGTGTGTGTGTCTAGGTCATATGTCCTTGTCCTAGTGCACAGCTGAGCTGTTCTTTGATGAGGGGGTAATTCCATCTTTAATTGACTCTGTGCTCATTAAGCCCCTTTAATGGGCTGCCGGTAATAATCCGTTCATTCTTTTGGGCCTTAAAAAAAAAATTGTAAGCTGCACGTTGGGAAGCCCATCTTCTGTCACTACGCAAAAGCCTGAGAAAATGAAGAAGACTTTACAAGACAATCATCTAGAACAGGGTGCTCAATACGTCGATCGCGATCTACCGGTCAATTGCAAAGGAATTATGGGTAATCATATTGCATGAAAATAAAAATAAAAAATAGACGTGAGCCCATCATCCATCCTCGCTATGAAATTTGTTACTTGATTGACATACAGGGCAGCCAATCACATTAAGAGATTTTCAGGGGGAACCCCAGCCCCGCTCCCCACCCCCGAAGGTGTGAAATTCTCCGTGTGTGAAGTTGCACATACAGGCGGCTGCAGTCCAATTTTTTTTCTGCATTAACAACAATTTTTTTTAAATGGCAGAGAGCAGAATGTTTTTTGTGCTTCTCACTCTTTTTCAGCATGTAGGAGCAAAACTAATAAAATCCAGAGTCCAAATTACACGTTATTCACCAGTTTGGACAACTGT
>JARVGV010001587.1:25089625-25104743 GCA_031762435.1 Hypsolebias longignatus | reverse complement strand
TTTATTTCCAAATGATATACAGGCAGTCACCGACTTACGGCGCCATCGACTTACGGCATTTCGGACTTATGGCGTCGCCCCCAGTGACGTCATCACACCTCACGTTGCCTTTTTTATTCCGCATTTTATGTTTTTTTCTATTTTTTTAAGGTATTTTGTTAGCTAACTGCTTGAAATACAGCTAAACGGCGTTCTAGCTACGCTGTTGTTGTGTTACATTGAAAAAAAACGTGTTTAAAATTACGTTTACGGCCGCCACGTGGGTTAAGCACCGACTTACGGAAGAATCGTGTTACGAACGGGCCTTAGGAACAGAACTCGTTCGTAACTCGGGGACTACGACCTACGAACGGGTTCCTGACCTAAGGACCGTTCGTAGGTCGATTCTGCCGTAGGTCGGAACCGAACACACATGGCGCCGTAAGTCCGCATTTACGGCCGTAAATCAAAACCAAAACTAATCGGCGATCGGTAACGTCTTTTTAAACACGTTTTTTCAATGTTAAACAACTTCGAACGGCCGTTTTGTTTTTTAATGTGTTTCCAAACAGTTAGCTAACAAAATACCCTTAAAAAAAACGAAGAAAAAAAAATATATAAAATGCTGCATAAAAAAAGGAAACGTACAGCGCGATGACATCACTGGGGGGCGGCGCCATAAATACGGAGCGCCGTAGGTCGATGGCGCCGTAGGTCAGGGACCGCCTGTATTTATATTGTGGAAAATTGCTGTTGATTATTATTATTATTTCTAATAATAGTAAATGTATCTTTTAATTTACTTTTTGAACAAATTGCACATTTGGAGGCTTAAATATTAACAACAAACTATGTAGGTTTAAAATTTGTTTTTAACCGTTCAAAATAATTGATCAGTAGTTTGTAAAGAAAAAAAATGTCACAAAATGAGTGTTTTATTTCAGTTCAGTTTTTGTTCTTTGTTCTCAACACAACATTTCAGGGTGGTGCATAAAAACTAATCAGGTTTCATTCAAATCCAGTGACATGCAGTTTAATTTGTTTTGATTCAGAAAAAAACTCTATTAAATCCAGTTATGATTCAATAAAATCAAACAATGTTTTAGTATAAAACTGAATGGTAAATGGACTGTACTTCTAGCACCTTTCTGTTTTATCAAGATACTCAAAGCTCTTCACAACACAATCTGTGTCCTCATTTACCCATTCACACAGCGCTCTACTAGATCTATACAAAGATCAATCAGAGCTTTATCACATTCATATGATGGGACACACATCAGATCAGAGGCAATGAGGGGTTCAGTGTCTTGTCCAGGTACACTTCGGCATGTGACTACTGGTGGAATCAAACCCCCATCTCTCCCATTGGATGACGACTGCTCTAACCACTCAGCCGCAGCCCTAGTATGTCTAGTATAGTATGTACTATAGTATTTTTACTATTTAACTATTATGTCAAATTGTAAAAGCTATTTGTGGATTGCATCAAATGTTTGAGTTTTTTTTTTTTTTTTTTTCTCACTTTGTCAGGGTGGCAGGCAATAGTGTGGTTATTCTTAATACTTTTAAATATTTAAACAAGAAGACAACTCCAGCAACACCAGCCAGTGTTAAAGCATATACTGTCCATCCACAGAGAGTACAGACAGCATAAAATGGCATAATGAAAGTACATCTTAGGTTAACTAAAGCCAGTTACATCTTTGTTTTTTTAAAGGAATGTTTTAAGCATGATCTTAGTGTTTGTATTTTGAACCCAAACTAGGACCTAGTTCCACAAGAGCGCTAGGTTGTAGGTCTCCTAAACTACTTTTAGAAACCATGAAAACCACACGTAGACCTGCAGTCTGAGAGCTAAGGCCTCTTTTGGAAAACCACAAGACCATGAAGTTGGAGCTTTGTCATTACCAGCTTTATGTGTGAATATGTTTAAGTGATGTTCTGGATTTGGTAGAAAAATCACAACTAAATGTAAGTCTCAGAATTTGTTCAGGTTTTTGTTTTTATTTTTTCCCCATCATAGAGGATTACTTGTAAGGTCATGTAACTTGTGTGCAGATTGAGCAACATTTGGTCAAGAAATAATCTGTAGAATCATGTTCATGCTGTGCGGTCTCACGCTTGTCTTGAAGACTTGGGTGATGCCATGTAAGGAAATGGGAAGTGAGGTCACAGTGGCAACAATCTCAGCCAAGTCTGCATTTAGAAACAATTATTATTATTTTGTAATGTTTCTGTACCATGTATGTGCAATCTAACTGTGTTTACTGACATAAAGTCTGTTGGGTGTAACTGCTTTCTTTTATTGTCTCGTATCATTTTTATTTTTTGTTTACTTTCTTTAAATGCTTGTTTTGTCTGTAGCACTGCAAAGTGGGGCATCTTAATTTTGTTATACCTGGTATAGTGACAATAAAATAGTCTGATTCTGTTTCAACTTTCATAGTAGTAGGGACAGAGTATATTTATATACTGTATTCATGTATGAATATAAAGTTTTCTCTGTCTGTAAATTTTGCTGAATTTATTGAAGTGGTTGTAACTTTTTATAATTGAACACGCAAGTCTTAAAGCTGAAAATTTATCTTGATCATATGCATTATTTTCCTAAATCTTTTATATTTTGGGAGGAGATGAGTCCCAGGACTAGTATATTTTTAACATGAAATAGCCGTCGATCTCCAGCAGTCACTGTGTGTGACGTGGGGGACACTGTGGACAGCTCACACGTCCATCACAGGGACACATGGAGACAACCATTCACTCTCTCTCTCACCTAGGGACAGTTTAGAGTTACCAGTCAGCCGAACATGTTTTTGGTCTGCAGGAGGAAACTGGAGTACCTGGGAATAACATGCTTCCCTATTATTGTTTGTTTCTCTCTCTCAGCTTAATGATATTTTCATCAAGATTTCCTCCTTTGTGTTGTGCCGCTTAAAAAAAAAAAAAGTTTTGTCAACTTGCACATTTTGTGTTGCCCCTTCACAGCTTGTGTGTAAATCAAAATACAAAAAATAAATGTGACTTTTTGTCGTCTCTGAAACCCTGTGTGAAGATGTTGCACATTATTGCTGATATTTGACTTCTCATTGCCTCATTTCAGTGTTGCTCTCTGCGTGCAATTAAATGGGTGGCTATTTGATAGAGAAACATTGATGTATGTGTGTGTACGAGTTTGTTTGCTGTAGGTAGTTAACAAGGCGGACGTGTTTGCCTCGCTGGAGGAGTGTGTTGTGTCTCAGGGCCCTATCAGCCCTCAGCCTCAGGCATGACCGCAGGGCCTGGAGCGTACTGCCAGCACAGATGAGTTTGTTAGCGTAATTAAAGCTCACTGTGCTGCTGGAGCTAGACAAATACACAACATAACACACACTCGTTTTTTTTTTTTTTTTTTACTTGAAGAGTAGCTCGTCTTCGTGTACCAAGGCACATCGATTCACAGACCTCATTAGTGCTGCACAGTGTATTGTTATAGGAATGGAGCTCTCAGCATTAAAGCAGCCAAATTTGTGTGACTGTGTGTGTAATAGTGTTATTTTGTGTGCGTCCCCGTTTCTTTCCACATGTTTGGCACCCTCCTGGTGGCCAGTAGCCCTGAAAAAGGAGCTTTTAGCTGCAGGGGAATCATGATTTATTAAAAATTACCCGGCCCTTGAGCTGTTATTAATTTAAAAACCGTTCCATTTCTTTGTGCAATTATTTCTCTGGCTTGTTTAAATGTGTACATGTGGACTTTTCTCCTTCTTTCACCTGCATTTGATCTTTGTGCTGTGAGATCATGACCAGACTGTGTAACAGGCCATAGGTGTTTTATCACTAGTTTTTTTTTTTTTTTTTTCAGAACATGAGTTTTTAAACTGCTTGTGTAAGCCTAAGAGTGTTGTCACTGTTGAGTATCACCAGACTTTAATGTGTGAAAGTCAACACAAACGTAGTAGATGCAATGGGATCAATCTTTTCGTGCCACCTTATAAAACTTTAAATCCTCGTAGCATTCGTTACTCTTTTCTGTCAACGCTGCTTGTGCGTCACAGTCCAGCAAAACAACGCACCTTGATTTTTATAATGTCTTTAGTTCAAATCTTTAGTGAATGAAATGTTTCATATTAAGTGATTTATTTTTGTAGAAATTGAGCTCATTGTACACTTTTTAAAATTTGTGTAGTGTTTATTTAATAAACTATAGGTTTTTTCCTAAAATTATTTCACAAGTTTTGTTGATCATTATACTTGTTGCTTAAACTGTGTTTTCTTTCATCAGGACTACAAGCCAGATGAGGATCCAGCCAAGTTCAAGTCTGTTAAAACTGGGAGAGGACCTATTGGACCCAACTGGAAGGTATTATTATTATTGTACACTTTTGAAATAAAATTCATTTTATTCATTTAGAAATTGCACATCTTTCTTTTTTTTTTTTTTTTTTTTTTTTTGTAAAGAGAAACTAAACAGAAACGTCACATTTGACTTTTTTTATTAGATTGTTTTGATTTGGTGCACCGAGGTTCACACATTCATCAGTTTATCTGATTTATTGGCATCAATGAGACATTTTTAAAACGACTAAAGTGGGTAAAATGTGACGATCAAACAGTGGGCTGTCTCGACCGTCTCATCCAGTCACACTGAAATATAGTTTTATAGATGATGAGATACTTAAACTGAAGTTAATGTAATTTCATTGACTGTGCAGTTAATTTTCCTTTTCCTACACCAGTCTGAACTGAGGGCAGCTCAATATTTATACTGATTTCTCATGTGATTAAAACCGCTCATACCACCTCACTCCTGCCTGTCCAACACTGTACAGTTTCTACATTTAGTTGCTTTAGAGCAGTTATCTATTTTTTCTAGGTAATTGTTGCAATTATTTGTTGTACTTCCTGTACACATTTTTTAAATTTTTATAAAAAATTATAATTTTAAATTTAACTTCTCACTCTGTAGCTGTCATAAGATAAATTTAAAGAAATAATATACAACTTTTAGGAGATTCGTGCATGGAAGCAACACAAGCCAAACCACATAAAACCCATTTGTTCAGACAGCTTGTATTTTTTAATCTTAATCAATTTTATATAGTGATTTTTAAGAGCCTCTCAAACTTTAGTACAGACAATAAACAGAAAGCAATAATATTTATAAAAGTTTAGGACCTGAAAATAAGCTTGAGCTGAAAATTTAACAATTTCAGTCTCCTGTTGAGCAATAATTGCTTCCTTATACTGAGCATATTTAGGGACATTATTAAGTTTAAACAGCAGTTTAATGTTTGTATTGAAGCAAGTTGCTTCACTCGTATAGTCAAAGTTGTGCAGCTCTTGTTACTCAATCTGAGCAAGACATTTGGCTGATGCACTTTTTAAATCCTGTGCAAACTCGGTGTGCTGCTGATGTGCACTGATGTGTAAATGGTGCATAGTCACTGTCGTTATTTTTATGGTTGTTGCATTAAAATCTCAGATACCATTAGCCCATTAGGACTTAGGCTCTATTTATATTTTTGTTAAATGGTTTTATTTGATTGTTTATTCGGGTCACACAGTAATACATGAGCATAAACACATTTGCGAGTATTGAGATTGGGATCTGTTGCTATGAGCCATTCAGTCCCTATTCTGTACAAGCGATACAAGAGTTTGGTTCGCATTGTCAGCAGTAAGTCGGACCTCATCAGGGTTTGAGGTAAACTCCTCCAGGACATTGTCACCAATTTTGTTCATTATTTTTATGGACAGAATTTCTCAGTGCAGCCAGGAGGCGGAGGGAGTCCAGTTTGTTGGCCTCAGGATTCTTTCTTTATTTGCAGATGATGTGGTCCTCTTAGCATCATCGTGCTGTGATCTTCAATTCTGACTGGAGCGGTTCGCAGCAGAGTGTGAAACAGCTTGGATGAGAATCTGCACGTCCAAATCTGAGGCCATGGTCCTCAGTCGAAAAAGAGTGAATTGATCTCTCCTATTTGAGAGTGAGGGTCTGCCTCAAGTGGAGGAGTTTGAGTATCTCTGGGTTTTGTTCAAGAGTGAGGGAAGAACGGAGCAGGAGATTGACAAGTGTATCAGTGCAGCTTCCACAATATTGCAGACTCTGTGCTTGTGGTTCGTTGTGATGAAGAGGGAGCTAAGCTGCAAGACAAAGCTCTCTGTTTACCACTCAGTCTGTGTTCCTACTCTCACCTCTGGTCACAGACTTTGGGTAGTGACAGAAAGAACAAGACTGCAGATTCAGGCTGTCAAAATAAGTTTTCTCTGCAGGGTAGCTGGACCCTCCCTCACAGATAGGGTGAGAAGTTCAGTTGTCCGGGAGAGACTCGGAGTAGAACCACTGCTCTCCACATCAAGAGTAGACCCTGGGGAAGAACAAGGACGTGCTGGAGAGAATATTTCTCTCAGCTGGCCTGGACCTTGGAGTCTTCCCAGAAGATCTGGAAAGGATGGCTGGAGAAAGAGATGTCTGGACCTCCCTGCTTAAGCTGCTGCCCCTGCAACTCAATCCTGAAACAGAGAAGATAATGGCTGAACTGATGGACAGATTAATATGAATGAAGGAAACAAATTCACATCACTAGATAAAAGTTCTGTTTTTAAGCTTTGTCAACCAAATTGTTGGGCACAATTAACAAAAAATAAAAAAGTCATAGACACTGATTCTAAAATTTGCAAATAAGACTATTAAAAGTTTAAATAAATATCAATGTATACAATTATTCTATATTTTGTTGATTTTCACTTTAAAGCAAGTTGATGGTGAAGACTGAAGCAGCCGAGAGTTTCTGTTCTGCAGTGGAGCCCCTAAAGTTCACCATGGGAAACTTTCCTCTGCTGCAAGAATGTTCACAGAACCAAGGCAGACTAACTGCTTTAAAAAGTATGAATAAAGAGACACAACTTTTATTTTGTGGTTTTTAATTAGATCACTTCCCTGTCTGCTGTGGACATGGAAAGCTGTTTTATTAAAAAGGCAGACTAAAAGTAGTTATGTGACAACAGAGGCACAATTTCTGCTAGCTTCTCAGAGCAATAAAACTCTTGTCTATCTCTGCATGCACACATGCTTGCATATCGCTACCCTTTGTATTTCTGAAAACTTCTGCTCCTTTGAGTGGGGCACAGAGAGGGAGAGAAGAAATGTCACCGTAAGTGTTTTGATGTAGAATCCGTTTTATGTGAAGTTCTCCTTTAGCAATGACAACTTTTCTAAACCCACTGCAAATTTAGAAATGTTTCTCATTTCCTCACTCGCGCTCTTCTTTATGATCGTGGCATCAAACAGCCGTGGGACGAGGGTGATTGAGGCGGGTCTGTGGCATTTTCTCTTGGAATGCCGAGCCAGAATGAAGTGATTAATTAAACAGGTGTTCTCGGAGGGAGAGTATTTGTGTTCTGGGGGGTGAGCAGGTCCTAGGTGTTAATAATGTAACCAGCTTTGCACTATGACGCTCTTATCGCTTCGTGAGCACCTTTTTATCTGCCTTCTGTGGCCACAAAAGGCATGTCTGTCGGGAGCGGTGTCGCTGTCGGGGCGGAAGCAGAGAAATGGTCCCTTCATCTGGAGTTTATCCACTTTGCCGTGCCCCATCCCCCTCCGCCTTGTCTTCTTGTCTTCAGAGTAAGGCACAGTGCAAGCAGGAGAGGGTGAATTTTGAAAGTGTATTGTAGATTAGGACACTTTTATCTGTGCACAGCACATCATCATATTGATAATTATTTCAGCAAGCTCCAAACCCAAAGCATTATGTATTAATAAATTTGAGCTTTGAACGCATGGTACTCTTCTCCTTCTGCGGTGTTTTAACAATTATCTTGTTGCAAAGTTGGTGTGAGCTGGATTATTTATTGCTACTTTGCTTTTTTTTTTGGTGACTGCAAGCTTACTTGTTTTTTATTCTTCCTCCTAATAGCAAGAACTGGCAAGTAAACCTGATTGCCCAAAGATGTGTGCCTACAAATTAGTCACAGTCAAGTTTAAGTGGTGGGGGCTGCAAACCAAAGTGGAGAACTTCATTCATGAGGTCAGTGCTTTGTTTACACAGTTAAACCTCAAACTGCAGGATTATTTTTTGTCATGCTGAGAGCTCTCAGTTTGTAGAAACACAACTGTTCCTCCTGTGTCTTGGAGACAGGCTAGTGTTTTTTTCTTTTTCTATAATTTCCATTTCTGTTTTTTTTTTTTTTTTTTTTTTTTTTGTGTGTGTTTTGTCCATTGTAAGTAACATCAGCATAACAGATCAGTGTGTTCAGCATTACTGCAAATATTTAATGCCATTTTTACTGTATTGTTTTCATAAATGTATCAGATATTTAAAAAAAAAATCATTTTTAACAAAAATATCTGATTTCTCTCTCCTCCAGCAAGAGAAGAGGATCTTCACCAACTTCCATCGTCAGCTCTTCTGTTGGATTGATAGATGGGTTGATCTGACTATGGATGACATCCGACGGATGGAAGCAGAAACTCAGAAAGAGCTAGATGAGGTTTGTGTGCAACATAATTACCCATAATTAAATTTAAAATGTGTGATTCCATATTGGCCAGTGATAAAATTAACTAACGTTTAGAGGATCCATTGGTTGAGAATAGCACTGTCTTAAAGGTTAAAATTGAAATTTTCACCATCCAGCTTAAAGTACAGTTTTCTTGCAGTATTTCCAGTTTCTGTAATTTGCGCTCGTTGATTTCATCTAGTGCATAGGAGTAGTTCTGTGCCAAGGATGAAGGTCAGGTTTAGGTTTTCTATGGAAGGTGTTTATGATAGAAGCAGTCATTTAAAGGGCTTCAACTCTGCTAACTGTTGTATACTCTTGTAAAAGTTTCCATCTTCACCACAACCTCAGTGACATGAAGCTGTTTTCTGTAGCAAGCTTGGTTTTGTGTGTTGCACTCATCTGCTGTACTGAGTGACTTAAAGCATATTGACATCACTCAGAACTGTCTATAAACAGCCATAGTGATGAAAATGAGCACATCTGCCTTGGCTATCTGTTTGCAGAAGAAACTGAACTAATCTGTAAAATGAGCTGACATGGACTACATTCATGAGTCCCATTTAAAAGTTTTTTTTTGTTGTTCATTGAATTGTTGTAAAACCATTTTAGTGAAGTCAACATGCAACTCAAACTTATATTTATTTTTTGATAAAAACTACTGATAATTGCTGCCATTAAGTTTTTCTATTGCCGACAGAAACTGCTACCAAACTGTTAAGTTGAAGGGAAAATTATGTTAAGGGAATCTTTATTTTGTGCTTTGCATTCAAATGTTTAACCAAATCCTGCAGTGGAAAACCATGTGATGCTCCCTCTGCTCTGCGCTTGGTGTTTTCCTTTTGTTCTCAGTGTGGTTGAAGGGGTTTTAATCCCCATTTCCACAGCTCACTGTAAACACATCAGTAATAAGATGGGAGATGTTAAAGCATTTTCCTGAAGCCCAAAAAACACCCATCAGTGTTTGTATGACGTGCATGTGTTGTATGTTGTTCCTAAACTTTTCTCAGTTATACAGTGCATGATATTTTACAAAATAGTTTTTACACATCATTTAATGGAAAAGCTGCTTTAGTACCTGCAGCCCAGAGCATCTCCACAGAAGAATACAGGGCAGATAAATTAAATGGTTTGCTTTAAAATAACATGGTACAGTGTATTTAACTTGCACTCTCTGTAAAACCTTACCACTGCTCAGCTCTTGGAGTTACTCCACATATCAGTTTGGGAGTTTTTGGCCTTACATGGAGAACAAAGAAGGAATCTGGGGTAGACTGGCCAAAGTGGGCCAGTCTCAAACATTCCTGGCTTACTACCCACATTCTGCATTTTGTGCTTTGCCTTCCCCCCACAGAACATCTCGCCCAATCCAACATATGTTTTCCATTTTCCCCTGAAGTAAGTAAACAGGCGGGTGCCATCAAAGAGGACTGTGGTGAGGAGGCCAGTCACAGCCAGAACCTCAGAGCTCAAGGGTCACACTTTGACTGTATTATATGCAATGGGACGATGACTGCAGTAACTGCACTGTACTGAACAGGACTGTTCTTGGGAAATGATGAACGTTACTCCAAGGAGCCAATGCACAAGTATCATGTCTGTAGTCTATGTATAGTGTTCTAGTACTGTTGGTGTGGAGCAAGAAGGAGCGGGTGAAGAACTGGGTGTGGTTGTGTGTTTCGAGATGGCTCCTTTTTCCTCATTAACATACAAATGGAATTCTGCTGCTAAGGAGGAGACTGGCCTGTGATTGAGAGAGGAGGGAAAAAAGAGGAAAGAAAGGGGGGAAGATGGCGAAGTGGGAGGGTAAATCCTCTATTTCATCAGATCTGTCTGTTCCTCTGTTTAGACCCAATGTTAGTTTGAGCTGTTTCATTTGAGCTGTTGGGCTATCAGATTCTAGCACTAATTGACTTTCCAAAGCCATCAGCCTCAGGTTGCAAGAGTTTGAAAGGGATGCGTTTATCTACCTTGAAGATAAACAGGAGAATTGATAAGAGGCTTTTGGAGCTGGTTTTTAAGGAAGCCCATGTTTCAGGTGGCAAAAAGCAATTTGCAGTAGTCTTATTAGATTGCAAAGAAAAAAATGAAACCCCAAGTTATATGTAATAAGCAAAAAGTATAACCCATCTTCATCCAAACTAGCCAATGATCATCAAGAAACTCAGTGAATGCAAGTTGGTTTCATCCATTTACCCAACTCTAACTTTTGTTCTGTTATTTTCTTCGTTTCTCCACAGCTTCGCAAACAGGGTGACGTAAGAGGAACCAGTGCTGCGGAAGAAAAATGAAGAGAGACATGATTTTAAACAGCCACAAATCAATGGAGTCTGCTAACACTCCTTAAATATCACTTTTTTTGTTTTTACCCAAACTGATTCAGGCTGTGGAGGAAGGAGCCCAGATACCTGCGATCAATAGATCAGATCTTTGACTTGACCCCAATCATAGACATTCTGTCCAGTAAGGAATTGATTTCTAACAACCAACACGATCCTACTTTGAAAGACTCTGGTTTAATTTCAATCTCCTGAGCAGAGAAAGCCCAGCTATCATCACCATCATGTAAGAGAAACAGACTTTGAGACTTGTGCGGGAAGGATTTGCTCTATGGATGCAAAACGTTCAACCTAAATTCACAGGCACATGTTAGACCAAACATTTCCATTTGTATTTTATTTAAACCTTTTTATTTGATTGCCTCTTAACACATTCCTGACAAGGCACTGTCCTTTGTCTCCTGCGTGGTCTTGGCGGTAAACACTGTAGCTCAGTGGTTTGCATTTCCTGACACGAAACTGTTATACTCATGTTCCTTCCTGCCATAGCCCCTATTAAATGATTACTAACACCCTTGGCACCTAGGCCCATTATAATCCCCCCCCCCCATCACCCCACCTTAACCAAAGTACCGCATCTTATTATACTGACAATCGTGTCTGTGCAGGTATTGCTTCGTTTCAGACTTAATAAAAAGCCACACACATGCGTGACGCACACATTACACACATGAGGATGAACGTGTTGAGTTCGTTCTAAGGTATGCACACGCACGCAGGTGTGGATACCTTTGCGCTGACTGATCTGTTACAAGCTCAAGCTGGGCAGATCTTTGCAAGTACAGTTCTTTGTACGTCTAGAAGATGTTAACAGCTCTCAGCCGTCCCCCACCCTAGTCATCCTCACTGTTTTAGACATTCACACATAACATTCAACATTGCATTAACCTCCTTACCAGATGTCCCTGGAGGACAAACTGCACTGGGGGAAAAAACCCAGCCACAGATGGTGCTACGCCCTTTAGCCTCTGTCACAAGTCAGACTGTAACCACTCACTTGAGTTGGACAAAAGGCCTTGTTTTCAGCTTTATTCCAGTCATGTTTACAGATTCATAATGGTTTTATTATAGCCCAGTTAACACCAGCACCACCACACACTTGCTTGCCTTAATCCTCAGAACTTTTTTTTATTTTTTATACCCTCCACCTCTCACAGCTCTGCTGCCAGCAACTGCGACCTACCTCCCTCACGTCTAACTGGCAGTTTTCCTAATGCCAAAGGATTTGCATTAGCCATGAGCTGCTGCTTCTTAGGAGTAAATCTTAGCAGACACTGCTTCGCGGGAACTTTTTTTGCCATTAATCTTTGCTACCTTCAGTGGAACTGAATGTTTGTCATAACACCTGAGCAAGTGCAATTACTCCTACATGCAAAAACAGTTTGAGCTGTAACAGCCAGTGTTGATCACTACAAAGGGCTGCAGATTACCATCAGATATCAGAGTTGCCATATGATTAACTTTTGACTTTCATTACTACAGAACATTTCTCTCTGTAGGTGTTCGAGCTGTGTGATATTAGCTTCCATTTGTTATTGCTAATGTTATATATTATGTACAATACACGTAACTCATCTGATCTCTACTGAGCTGGAGTGCTCCAGTTGTACATCATTGTCTTAAATTGTACTTCAGACCTTCGGGTTAGTTTTAGAAATCTTGTTTCTAAATAGATTGGAGCTCTTGTTGGCTCAAATACAGTAGTTATTTTTATTTTTATTTTTGCTTCTCTCCCAACAGTCTAATGAAAGAATGCACTCATTTTCCCAGCAGGTGTTTTGTCCAAAGAGTACAAATGTTTTTTGGGTGTGTGTTTACATGTTCAGCAATCAACATAGGAAGTTTAGACAAATATTTTCTTACAAAATATTCTCAGGTGAAACATTACTCAGATTTTTTTTTCTCTCCCAACTCTGGTAACACAGTAAATATAACATAAACTAAAAGATGGTAATTATATGGCTTCTTTAATTATGGTACCATCTTGACATTGTTGGTTTCATAGAGTAAGAGTTGTGTGTATAAAGATGGTCTAATGTGTGTTTTTTCTAAAGTAATTCAAATAAGTTTTTCAGGTAAACAGCCCTATGACTAGTAAAAAAGTTAATAAACTATTAAGATAGTAAGAAGATGATGTATTGACAAAGCAACTAATTGCTTATCCTAAAAGATGAAATCTAGATCTTTTCTCAACTTACTTTTCCAAGGCTCTGATCAGGTAAGACATTAAGGGACGTGGTAGTGAATGTATGAAATACTGTGCCTTCTCTTTCCGGAAGATATTGTGTGTTAAGTCTGCATATTGTATCCACGTAAAATAAATCTTATCTTCTAAATAAATGTTTTTTTATCCCTCATATAGTCTCTTTCCTTCATTCTTAATTCAACTTAGTGCTACAATTGCAGAATAGATGTTTAGTTAAGGACATGTCAAAGAGCAAACGAGATGAAATGCTTTATTTTGCCAAACTTAAAATTCAAATGGATTTTTTTTTTTTTTTTTTAACTAGCCCAAAAGACAAAATGATTTAAAAGTGGAAATAGGGTGTTCTTTATGGCTGTGTTTGTTCATGTTTTGTTTGAATGTGGAAAGGTTTTTAACCTGGTCTTTTATTTTTACCCTTCAATATTTACAAATGGCAAAGTATATAAAGATGTAACAAAAATGGTTTAAAAATAAAATATGCTTTTATTCCAATTCAGTTCCCATTTATAGGTTATTAGGTGCAGGCACTCCCAGATACAGTAGTTGCAACATAACTGCAAGAAGAAAAATATATTTGTGTTGACGTATGAACTGAAAAAGAAGAACAAAAGAAATGGTAACGTTGATGCCAGTGGCTCATTAAGCTCACCAGATGATCTGTGTTGTGTCGTTATATTTATTATCTGCGACGATTTTATGTCCATTTTTTGTTACTTTATTTTGTGTGTTGCCTGTTGTTTGTTTGTACAGCACTTCGGTTGGCCTTGTTGCTCTTTTAAGTGCTCTATAAATAAAATGGTATGGTATGGTATAGTAACCGCACATCTGACTTTCACTCCCTGGCTGCCAAGTTAATGAGAGGTAGACAAAAACGGTAAGCTTTAAACGGCAGCTAAAACTGCCCCCCCACCCCCACCCCTGGCTGCTCCCTTCTTCAGGGATCGCCACAGCGAAATAGGTAGCACGAAGACTTGGCAATTATTTTTACGCCGATGCCTTTCCCCAACCACAGACCACTGTTACCACAGCTCTGTGTGGAGCAGAGAGCTGCCATCTAGGGAGCCAGGGGGAGAAGATGGTGAGGGTTAAGTGCCTTGCTCAAGGACTCAGAGTGGGGCAAAGGAGGGTAAAGGCAGGTGTGGGTGTTTTACCTTTCCCACCCACAATTTGGTGTTGGTATCGGGAATGGAACCAGCGATCTTCCGATCACAGGCCCACCTCGCCTCTGCGCCACCACTCCCCTTGTAAAAACTATAAGATAAAATTGAAATGCAAGCAGGAGAACACTGATAGTCACGTTTTGTTTTTCTCCAGTTTTATACACTTTTCATTCAACCTTTATTTGTACAAGTTATGAGCCACAAGGACTCATTTACAATAGAGACCTGCTTTAAACAAAGAACAGAAGAGGTACAAACATTAATAATCGGTCATATAAAATAAATGTGGGGACAATGACAGGCATAGGTAGAGAGCTGACTGACATGACGCTGAGAAGGAAGGTAGATGTTAAAACCAGTTCAAATTGCAACAGAAGTTGTCTCAGGGCACTGAACAGAAACATTCACATACATGCAAAAGCCAACTAGTAAAAGTTTTCTATCTGAGAAAGGAAGCAAATTGAGTTAAATCTTCTTTGTCACAGTCTCCCATCCTGACAAGCACAAAGGCAACAGTGGAAAGGAAAAACTCCATTTTAACAGGAAGAAACCTCCAGTAGAACCAGAACCAGGCTCAGGACAAGTGGCCATCTAATTAACCGACTGGGTTTGAGAGGACAGGAAGGAAAAATGAACACAGAATGGCAGGTCCAGATGTACTTTGTAGGTGCAGGTGTAACTTTTCTCAGTTTTTTTTTTTTTTATGATGATTTGACTGATGTATAATTTAGCTAATGTGCCATATCAAATTGCCAGTTTAAACATTTAAAGACAAATTTTCTCTAACCTCTTCAAACTTCAAATGATGTTTTTACTGTGATCTATGCCAGAGCACCAAAGAACGTTGCATTTTTCATGTATTTCACCTTAATTAAGTCAGAGTCAGAGAGTCTTTATTGTCATTTGCACCACATGTGGTACATGTGATGAAACGAAATTATGTACACAGG
>JARVGV010001587.1:25073802-25088156 GCA_031762435.1 Hypsolebias longignatus | reverse complement strand
TAATTTGAAGGGGAAACTAGAGTCAGGTGTTTTCAATCAGTGGATGATGATCAGGTGTGAGTGGACACCCTGTCTGATTTAAAGAACAGGATCTCTCAAAGTCTGCTCTTCACAACATGTTTGTAGAAGTGGATCATGGCAGGAACAAATGAGATTTCTGAGGACCTCAGAAAGAGTTGTTGATGCTCAAGGTTACAAAACCATCTGTAAAGAGTTTGGACTCCACCACTCCACAGTCACACAGATTGTGTACAAATGGAGGAAATTCAAGTCCATTGTTATACCCTCCCCAGGAGTGATGGACCAACAAAGATCACTCCAAGGTGTGGAATAGTCATAAGGTCACACAGGACTCCAGGGTAACTTCTTAACAACTGAAGACCTCTCACATTGACTGATAATGTTCATGAGTCCACCATCAGGAGAACACTGAACAACACTGGTTCATGGCAGGGCTGAAGGAGGAAGTCACTGCTCTCCAAGAAGAACATTGCTGCTCATCTGCACTTTGCTAAAGATCACGTGGACAAACCAGAAAACTGTTGGAAGAATGTTTTGTGGACGGATGAGACCAAAACACAACTTTATGGTTTAAATGAAAAGCACTGTCACAGCAGATACAGAAAATCAAAGGTTCACATACTTTTGACACAATATTGGATCATTTTCCTCAATAAATAAATGACCAATATATTTTTGTCTCGTTTGTTCAACTGGGTTCTCTTCATCTATACTTTTAGTACTTGTGTGAAACTCTGATGATGTTTTAGGTCAGATTTACGCAGAAACAGAGAAAATTATAAAGACTTCACAAACTTTCAAGCACCACCATGTGTGTGTGCGTGCATGCGTATGATATGTGTGTATATATTTGGATGAGTGCATATGGCCCTGTCCTCTGGTGCCAGGTTTGCACGAGGGGCTGCAGGTCTTCTTGGATGGGGGAGTTATTTCTGTTCTGTCAGGGTTGGCACTGATGTCACCAGCGTTTCCTCATCCTCCAGGCTCGTGTCAAATTTAGCTCCCGAGATTCTCCTGAATCTTTCCTGTTGTGTGTGTGTGTGTGTGTGTGTGCGTGCGTGCGTGCGTGCGTGTGTGTGTGTGAGAGAGCGAGAGAGAGAGGTTCTGTTGCATCCCCTCCTCCTAAATACAATAGTGCTTCTCTGGATGACAGATGCTGCTTAACCTGCCCTGACCCGGGGAGTTGTGATGGCTCAGATGATTGACAGGTCTATACAGGACAAACCAAGGCTCTCCTCAACTCTGCCATGATGCTGTACCCCCCACCCCCTGAACAAGGAAAGGAACTGTCTCTTTGGGCAACCCCCCACTATAATATATGTCTAGCTGAGGCAAAGCCTAACGACGTGAATTAAGGGTAAAAGAAGGCGCCCGCTTCTGCTACCTTGTCCTGTTGAGTAAAACATTAAGACAAATTGAGCCCTAAATCACTCTGGAGAAGGCTGATAATGTGACAGTGCAGGAGAGCTCGCAGATTGTCCACTGTCATGAAGTCTCCTCTGCTGCAGCCACTGTGAGCTGCATTCATCATCACTGGAGAATGAAGGGAAGACACCATACTGGGGGGTTTGTCATACTGGTTCTATATTGGAGAAGACAGCAGCTAGCAGGAAGCTCACTGCAGGATTAGAATTACAGCTAAGCAGAGCAATATCACGAGTTCTTTTTCATCCTGTTGAGCTGCACGTTGTGTGCTTTTACTGTGGTTTATAGAGCTTTCTATTTTTTTCTTTTTTTAATACAGATAACCTTTATTACCAGTAAGTGAGATGAAATGGGAATTCTTGTGATGTGCATCCATTTTAATGATGCCCAAGCCAAAAGAAAAATAAATCTCAGATGTTTTCCAGGTGCTCCATCAGACAGGTGATGCTGTGCACAAGCACAACAGCCTTTAGCGCATCCGAAACAACTTGACACGTTTCCTCGTCTCTAGTTTACTCCCTCCACAACATAAGCAGCCCTGCCTCCCCAGCCGCAGAGCTTCTGTCCTCTCACGTGGAAGAAGTGCATTTCCGTGTCTTGTCCCGATGGGCTTCTGGCTCGTCGAGGGCCCACGGTCTCTGGATGCTGGACACATGGAGTGCTTCCACATCTGTTTGCACCACACACAGTTGTTTTTAAGAAGACTCACAGTTAAAATGAGCATCTTCTGTGCTGTGGATCATCTGTGATGTGATGGACAAACAGTGTACAGATGTGGAGACTGTAACACCAAATCTGACCCAGGACAGCAAAAAACAATATAATACTGTGGTTTATGTTTCAGTTACATTAAATTACTCAAATTTGTATTTGGCTCATCTTTTCCGCGGCCACTTTTTTATTTTTATTTTTAAATATTTTACATTGTTTAAAAATATTATTGAGCTTTTATACTTGGGATCCAGACCTCTTGTGTAAAGTTGCTTTCTCAAAGCTTCAGCAGGAAGACTGGCAGTGAAGACAGCCGCTAGGTGGCGCTGTGTCCGTTTGGTAAAGGCTCTTCTTGCTCCCCCGCCCCCTCCACCCTCAAAAAGGGGCGCATTGCTGGTTGTCACAGAATCTTCCTCCTGTTCTTCACAGAGCAGGGAAAGGGTGAGATGGTTTTCTCCTCTTCTCAAAGTAGATGTTCAAAGAGATCAATGAAAGTAGCTGATGTTTTGTTCCCAGCACCAAAATATGTTTTCTTTATTTCCAATAATCAGAGTTCCCTTCGTTGCCAGGATTTAATGCGCTCATAAATTCAAGGGAATATATATATATTTTTAATTTTCAATTTTTTTTAAATGCTGTAATTAGCATTACTAGTTGATGTTAAGTAGTTCATAATCAAAACTAAATGAATAAATCAAAAATAATTGAATGAAGCAGAACAAGCAGAGCTCAGAAACTCAGATGAATTAAAGAAAGTTGTTTGTGGAAAATAAAGAAACATGGAAGAATAAAACTACTTTACTGCACCTTTTGTCTCACGTGTTCTTTTCATATACTTGATGCCTTATCTTCAGGATTCGGAACCACTTAACCTTCCACAGATAACCTCTGCCATTTCATGCCCACAACTAATTAACCCCTGAAATAACTTCTCCTCATCTGCTCGTGTGAAGGGCCTTTATTATAATAGTAACAGAATACTATTGATTATTGAAACCCAAGGCCCCAGTATCATCCATGACTTACTTCTGGTCTTTTGAGGAGGATTTTCTTCTTCCTTCCCTCCGCTGGGACTTCGTTTAACAGAGCAGACTGGAGAGGTTTGATTGGTGCATAAAAGTCTTGGGGGGGGGGGGGGGGTTTGCCTTCATCAGCTCTTATTTTCTGACTGAGCCACATTTCATGGTTTATCTTTTAGAAATCCGATCTGCTCAAACTGCTTTTAAGAGTTCTGATTTAGATGACAGGCTCTTCATCTTATTTCTAAGATTTAAAAATCCCAACGTGCTGCTTCTTGTTAAACCAGGGGCGCTCAAAATATTTATCTGAAAGGGCCAAATTTAATATCTGCCAGAGGGCTGCGGGCCAAATGCAATAACATAATACAGGAAATGCAAATAATAATTTAAGTAAAGTCCATTTGTTTAACTTCCATTATAAAGAATATTTCAGAACAAGCGTCTAGGTCTCCTCCCCCAGAGAACTGTGAATAAAATAGATGCCAACAAATATTTATTACAGTAGATTAACACAAAACAAAATATGTAAACTCTGTTTTTATTGAAATCTCTGCAGGTAAGGGACAATCACTTCAGGACAAATTGAGGTTGCTGACTGGTCAGTTGCTGACTGGTCAGTTGCTGACGTGATTGATTGACATGCAGGTAGCACGACTCGTGCAAAATAAATTATAGAATTTATTTTTAGTCCCAAACAAACTGTAGTTTGATCAGCAGACTGTGAAGATGAAACGGGTCAGAGTCAGTTATAAAAAGTTTGTCCTGAAGCTCCGAGGTTCCAAACTTCCGCTTTGACCCACAAAATAAAAGTTTCAGGTGACCCCAATTTGAGCTCATTCATTGAACAATCATGATCAATACATTGTTTTGTTTTGTTCCTCTTTTTTTTTAACCTCTTTTATAACTGTTAAGGCTAAATATACTACTTATAATCAGTTAAAATATGATAATATTTTTAATACAGTTCCTCGTGACGTCACATTTGACGTTCCTCGACGCACTCCTGACATCAACTTTGCAGAACACTGACACAGTGTGTGTTCTTTAATCTCAGAAATGAGTCTACATCCAGTTCAAACATGCTTTAGAACATCACTTTCCAAGTGAAAGCTCCGACAGGTATACATCTCTCCTCCGCGCGCGCAGATTATAATCTCATTGACTCGCGGACCACCTTAACTGCGCTCGTCCCGCCCCCGGAGCCTCCACGGGCCTCTGTGATTGGCTGAGGCCTCCTGCATGGAAGCGGCTGCAGAAATGCAAAACTTGTTGCTGGCTGCTCCTCCGGAGGCGTTGATCTCACACAGCGCCAAGCGGCAGAGCGGAGTGCGCGAGCGGATCTGCGCGCGCTCAGACCTGCAGCGGAGAGAAGGGAGGACGCACGCGTTTAGGAGCGGAGCGCACGGAAAAGGAGTTAAAGAAAAAGAGAAGTAAAAAGGGCAGCACGGAGCGGCGGCGTGGAGGAAGGATGCTGTCAAGCCGCGCGGCGCGTGTGGAGCGCGGGTAGTCAGTGCGCACAGCCGCGCTGCTCCGCACGCACTGAAGTGTCGGCTCAGAGCTCGCGCGTTTTTGTGGACTAATCCAGCGCGCTGGTCTTTTGGTTTGAAGTCTGCTCATCTTCCCTTTGCAAGATTTTAAAGGACATCAGTCGCTATTTATTCAACCCACGTGCAGTTTGATCCGTGCACGGCTCCAAATTGGCTTTTTTAATTTTTTATATTTTTATTTCCAGCATGGGACCGCATATAAAAAGTCTTTTTGGGACATTTAATGTCGAGCTGGAGTAATAAATTAGATGGCAGCATTGGTTTTAGCTGATCTTTCTGAATCTTTTTTCAGTTTTGCTTTGCGCGCAGACATTTTTTTTATTTTTTATTAAAATATCATAAATCATTTTAAAGGCAAGTTTGTACCCAAGGGTGTTTTTTATTTTTATTTTAGTTTTTTGCAATTAAAAAACAAACAAACTGAAGAGCTGCTCAACGCGTTCATGCGGAAACAGACGCACAGTCTGCGTGCGTATTTGGACACAGTCTGTCCGCACTAAAGCTGCGCGTCCCTGGAGAAGTTCAAACAAAACCTCCCCAATGGTTTCAAGACATAAGAACTTATTTGGTGAGTTTTATGTTTAAAGTTAACAGAGCAAAATAATCACTATAAACATTGTTTTCTGTGTATCATTTATTTTTCTTTTACTTCTTTTGGGGACAGACGGAAAAATACACAGTGTGCGGATGTCTGGCAAACTGGCCGTCATGTGGGATTGATTGCAGGGGAGTATGTTTGGGCTGGAGCAGTTTGGTTCTCAAATTAATAGCAGAAACCCTGGCCAGTCAGAGAGAAACATAAACCATCAGAGACTGAACATGGGCTCCCATTATAAAAGCCCAAGTTTTCATGCTGGAGGCCCGCCCGGAGCTGTGGACCCTGGCATGGGCCCCATGAACGAGTCACAAATGCTCGGGCTCAATATGAACATGAACGGGGAGCCTTATGGGACCTTTCACCCACGGGGACACCCAGAAATGCATGGAGGCGGTGGACTTCAGCAGCAGCAGCAAGGACCGATGCATGGATTTTTTAACAACCAGCAACCTCATCAACATGGCCATCAACCTCACCCCCACCAACATCACCCTCATTTCAGTGGGAACTTTGGAGCCCCAGAGTCAGGGTCATCATGCCTGCATGGTGGCAGGCTAATGGGCTACAACAACAATGGCATGGGACCTCAGCAGGGTTTTGGAGAAGGATTTGATCCTCTTGCAGAGGGACAAGCAGGAGATGGTTTTCCACAGCAGCAGCAGCAGCGGCAGGGTAACATACCAGACTTTCAACATCATGGGCCTCCCAGTGGCAACCATGCTGTCCCTGCTCCATGTCTGCCCCTGGACCAGTCACCCAACAGAGCGGCATCGTTCCATGGTCTTCCATCTTCTTCTTCCACCTCATCTGAGTCTCATGGTCTGGAGCCTCGACGGATGCCCAACCAAGGAGCTGTAGAGGGATTAGAGTATAACTTCCCAAGTGAGCCTCCATCAGGACATTTTGATGTACCAGTATTTTCCCCATCAGATTCAGAATCCCAAATACCACACTTTGGGCCAGGAAGGCCTGTACCCAGTGGAAGTTTCCCAGGGAACCCCGGCATGCCACGGACACCGGGTATGCCGGTCATTTCTAAGTCACACCAGCCGCCACAGCCTCAGCAGCCACAACATGGAGTGTTCTTTGAGCGTTTTGGAAACGGCCGGAAGGTGCCCGTGGGAATGGAGCCGGGGGTCAGTACAAGACATCCTCTCATGCCGCAGCAACAACAAGCTGGTTTGATAGCCAGACAGAACTCGTGCCCCCCTGGCCTACCCCGACCCCCTCAGGCTGAGCCCAGCAGCACTAACCCCAACATTCTAGATGGAGGGGTCATGATTCCGGGCCAACACAACCAGTTTGAATATCCCATTCACAGACTGGAAAATAGGGGTTTGCACCCCTATGGGGACCCCATGTTTAATATGCAACAGCCAGCTCCTCCTCCCTCCCAACAGCCCCCAAATCAGAGACTGCAACACTTCGACTCTCCATACATGAACATGGCAAAAAGGCCTCGCTTTGATTTCCCTAACTCGCACAGCGGCGATGGCTGGTGTGGCAGCATGGATAACCACCTCTCTCCCTCTGCTTACTCTGGTCTCCCTGGAGAATTCACCCCACCTGTGAATGAAGGTTTTGCACCAGGTCCCCTGCAGCATCCAGGGCCTGAGCCACAGTCTCTGCAGCAGCGCCAGAACGCAGCCATGATGATTAAACAGATGGCCTCTCGCAACCAGCAGCAGAGGATGAGACAGCCCAGTCTCCAGCAGTTGGGTCACCATGGTGATGTACCTCCTGGCCCAATGACTCATGGAGGTCCAGTTGGGAACATGCCTCAGCCAAACTTTGACAGGGAAAATGGTGGCAGGATGCCCAACATTGATGGACAAAATCCTCATGTACCTCAGGAGAACTCCTGGTTTCAGGGGTCCCACCCACCAGGAGAGATGATGCCACGGCGTTTGGGTGGAGCAGGTAATGAACCTGGGCCTAACGACATAGGGCTACAGCAGAATGGGGCTGGGATGATGTTTAGGCAAGGCATTGGCATGCAGGATCCCATGAGAATAGCAGGAGATGGACATGTGCAGAACCTTCATTCTCCGGGCATGCACTCACAGTTCAGCGGCAACATGGGCAACCTCTCACAAATGCAGTCTCCAGGAGCAGGACACCCAAATGCACCAGCAGAAAGGAGGCCATCTGACTTTCCTGCACCTCCAATGGGAGCACAGCCAACATTTCCATATGGGGGGGCTAACCGCCAGGGGCCAGCACACAATGCTTCCCAGGGGGTGAACACCTCACCAGGGAGCTACCCTCCTCAGTCTGAGTTCCCCTCAGGCCAGCGGTCGTCTGTTAGTAAGCTCGGAGCTCTTTCTCTTGGGAACTTCAGCAAAACCAGCTCTAAAGACAGTGTTTTCGGCCAGAGCTGTCTAGCAGCCCTGTCCACAGCCTGCCAGAACATGATTGCAAGCCTAGGGGCCCCGAACCTTAATGTAACATTCAACAAGAAGAACCAAAATGAGGGCAAGCGCAAACTAAGTCAGACAGAACAGGACATTAATAGCAGCACATCTAATGGGACTGGTGGTGCTGGTCCTGAGTATTTTCAGAGCAGCTCTTCCCAGAACAACCAGATGCCTGGCACCGGGAATAGCAACTCTAAACCTGTAAGTCAAAGCCAGACGGTGCAGGGGGAAGCCAGTGCCCTCTCCCCAAACTACAACATGGACGCTACCCCGTGCAGTGAGGGGAAGGCAACAACAGGGAGTGGGAGAGGGAGAGGGAGGAGAAAAAGAGACAGTGGACATGTAAGCCCTGGAATTTTTTTTTCCTCTGATAACGGGAACCCTGTTGTAAGTCCAGGCCAGCAGACCCCCACTGCTGGCGTTGGGGAGAGGGGTGGGGGCACGCCCCATGAGAAGCACCTCCAGTCACCCTCTTGGGGAAAAGGAGGTGACCTAATGTTGGGGGACCAGGCTGACCTTATGTCTTCTTTAGACAGTGGCATTCAAAGTGTTGCTGCCAAGTCTGACAGCAGCTCACCAAGAGTGGACTTTCCTGACGATGTCAGCACTCACTACGGCAACGAGGATGAGGTGTCATCCAGCTCAGATGCAGGGGGGGCCTCTGCCACCAAGCCCAATCGCAGCCCCATGATCACAGGTTCACCTAAAATGCAGAGGAGTGATCATGGTTTAATTAATGGACAAAAGCCCCTTGGCATGGGCATCAACAATCATACTACCTCGACACCAGACAGCTATGGACTGAATGCTGGTGTGGGCACCGGGGCCAGTGGGGTAAGCCACCCGGGCACTCCTGGGGTGGAGCAGGTACGCACTCCATCCAGCACCTCAGGCCAGGAAGAAATCCATCCTTTAGAGATTCTTCAGGCCCAGATCCAGCTACAGCGGCAGCAGTTCAGTATCTCAGAAGACCAGCCCCTGGCCATGAAGAATGGCAAAAAGAGCGGCGATTGTCCCTCGCAGAACGGAGACAATGAGCTGGCAAGCTGCAGCCCGGATGCTGGGAAGGGCTCAATGGGCACCATTGACCTTGACGCCCTCATGGCAGAGCAGCACGCCACCTGGTACGTGCCCGGTGACAAGGCCATGATGGATGGGTCAGAGGATGACAAGGCCATGGGACCCTGGGAAAAAAACAAAAGCCAAAACAACAATAAGGAAGGTAAATGGCATCTCACTCTTTTTTTTTAATTTTGACTTTTCATTGTCTCAGTTTCTCACATGCAACTAAGTCTCCATCAGTTTTTCTCCCAAAGTCAGAACATTTAGATTCACAAAAATGCAGCACATTTGATCTGAGTTGTGGTGAAAGTGTTTTAAAATGTAAAATGTGCATGTGAAAGTTGCAAAATAGAAACATTTGTTCACATTGTGGACGCAGGAACCGTCTCTTAGTTTTGTTGTCATTTCTAACTTTGAAACAGTCAAAAATGGTGTGTGCACAATTTAAGATTTTACATAGAAATATGTGGATTTTTCATTTGTAAATTTAAGATAGTAAGAAAAAGTGCAATTTTAATGACATGAATTGCATTTGAATTAATTTAATTTGAGTTTACAGGCAACAAAACAAACAAACAAACAAAAAAAAAAACGGCTGAAGAAAAGTAAACATTTCCCGTGGCTCTTTATCTCAGTTTTCAGGGTGAACAACTACATTGAGAAGATTAATAGCTTTGTGAGGAGATGCGTCTGCGCAGCAGGGTTCCCCTCTCCTTCTTATTACGTGTTTGTCTTTGTCATTATCATGAGATAATACCGAGCTGGTCAGAAAGGATTGATTTTTAAATCTCCCTGTCAGGATATCTTGGATTACTGATCATGCACTTACAGAACTGATCAACGGACAAAAATATTTATTCTGATCTAATGTCCAGCGGTTCAATAGGTTTGATTTTATTTGTGAAATAATTGTGTGATGTCAAAGAAACTCAGTCAGATGTTTTTTTTAATGCAAATATTACTTTTAAGATGCATTAAAAGAGATTTTCATAATTACTAAATACAGTATTAAAAAGTTCAAAGGTACAAAAGCAGGTTTTTCCTTAGAACAGATATTAATTGTAAATTGTGGAGGCAAGCGTGTGGATAATTTTATTTAATTTGCAACACGTTAATGGCTGCAATAGTAATAATAATATTATTATTAATAATAATAATAATATAATAATAATAATAATGTAATGACAATAATAATGATAATAATAATATAATGTATTCTAATTGTTTAATTTAACACATTATTTAATATTAGCAGCATGTGGATATGTAGATGGTGGGTATTTGTGCATCTCGCTCCTCCTGCGCCTCTTTGTTCTGAGCAGTGTCGGGAGCGCGCATCTTGTCCGTGCACGTCGTTAGTGTGAGACGTGCAGCGAGAGGGTGTCGGGTTCTCCTATTACACCCAGTGAGCCGTGTAGCTCACCGTTCAGTGTGTGCTCCTCTAGCACTGTTCACTTGTAAAGGAGCAACGCAAACAGTCACTATTAGTTTTCCACTAAAGGGATCAAAAGCTGGATCTTTAAAAACAATGGCTTTCATAAGATTTAATTTGTTTTTCAGTTTTGAATGTCATAATTAGACGTTAGCCACGTTGACTCTGCTGTATTTTGCATCTTTTGCATTAGAAATTAAAGTAAGAAAACTCCATCTGCAATGAGTCTTGATTTCTCCTCATCTCTCCTCCTCCTCCTCCTCCTCCTCTCCCAGCCCTCCCTGCATGGACTCCAGGCATGCAGCACTGAAGCGATCGATAGCTAGTTAGCACAAATCACAGCTCCTGACAGTTTCTCATTTGAGTGCCTCAGACAGCAAAGATGAAGAAAGAAAAAAAAAAAAAAAAAAAGAGCCTGAGATGTGTTTTGAAGAGGAGGGGGGGGCTTTTTGGAGATTGAATCTGATGCGTAGGCTACACGCAGGGGGAGCGAAATAACATAATAATTTAAGATAAGTCAAAGCCCACAGTGTAAGCTCCCAAAGATAACATCCCAAAAGCTTTTTCTCACCGCAAAAAAATGTTCTCTTCGACCACTCAGTCGAGCTTCAAGTCGTCAATCTTGTAAACAAAAATCAGCCACAGGCGGGGAAATGCAGTGACACTAATTTCAAATAAATCAGGGCCGCTCTTTAGCCTGTTAGCCTTAATAAAATATTACTTGTTAAGAGGGAGATCATGCTAATAAATGCCATATTCATTTGTATAATTGTTCAGACAGATGACTTTATTGTGCCACTTTTAGTCATTTTAAGCAACATTTTATCATCAGTATCCTCATCATCCGCTGAAACATCAGCCAGTGTAATATACATAAATATTTCTGTTGGTTAAAGTTAAAGATATATTTAAAAAAAAATTTTTTTTTGCAAGTTGAATAAATACATAACTTCTAAAATGTATATATTTGTCCGTTTTCTCTTCCATGAGTGCAATTTTAGATTTTTGTAAATCATCAACACATTTCTTATTTGTTCACTGATGATAAAACGCTTGATTCGGTCACAGCTGCACACAAATGCCTAATATTAGAATATAAGAAATTTAATTTGCACAAAGGTTTAGCTGCAAAATAGAACTTAACTAATTTTACGTAGCACTTTTGGGGCTTTTTCACCTAAATCAATGTTGTAAACTCTGCTTTTAACTTACGGTTAAATGTTTTTAATTGTGTGAACAATTGCGTTAAGTTTTTATGAATATTTTTTTGTTCGGTGTTAGAGCTGTACCGCGGTGTGCACAGATGAGTTGATAGCAGTGAGGCTGAAAACAACCTGGAGGGGTCAAAGGTCATCTTGGTTCCTATAGAGGGCTGACGTTTTGTTGCAGCTTCACTGAAAAGACGTGAAACAACGGATGATTTTGCTGACAGGTTTGCTCATCTTTGCTGCGATAAAAATAAGACAGGGTGCAAGTGTTCGATAACTTCCTCTGAATGTTTAAAGTGTCAACGACTAGCTGATAAAAGTTCAGCTGAGCTTTCAGGAAGTGCATCCCCGCTCACTTCTTCTATGGTCCCTCTGTGCCTGTTCAGGCTGATGCATGAGGCGGTGATCCCTCGGATCGTGTGTTCGGCCTCCTGTCTTTTTCATGATGTGCGTCTCAATTTGTCTCAAACAAAAACAGACTTTTTTTTAATTTTTCCCCACATTCTTCCTTTTTCATTCTGTATCTTAGCGCTGACTGTTCATTTTAGAACCACATGCTCAGCCTTGATAACAGGCAACAGCAGCGGAGGGAAATGATTCAGTTTGTTTTATTTTTACTTCTTCTTGCGTTTGTTGTCACACGTTTGTGCGCCGTTCTTTCTTTTTCCATCAGTGCCGTTGAAACCACTTCACAGCTGACCTTGTGGACCAGTTTCACTTTTGGCACCCAGGCTGATCAGGCCCGAAAACAGCTCTAATAATAACTAAAACTTCTGTCGCTCCGACGTTGACGGCTTTGAAACGAAGGAGCTCACATCTTGTCACACTTTACTCGAAAGTGCACGTGCAGCTGTATTGATATTCCACCGTGGAGAGCAGTCCTGTGAGACTACCCCGGCTTTGACATTTCAGCGTGACAACAACCCCACAAATCACACCAGTAATTTCTGTTTCCCTTTCTGTCTTAAAAAAAAAAAAAAAAGAAGCAAGTGATTGACACGTGCATGAATGTAGTAAAAACAGCCTGGGGCGGTTTATGTTCTTTACCTGTCATTACAAGGTGTTTCATATTGACTTCTGCAACAACACCCATCACAACAAGCCGTTTCACCCATACGCCTGCACAGCGGTTATCATTATGATAATCATAGCAATTAGCACATGTTTTATTGTTTTCCTAAAGTTGTAAATTATCCAGCAGCAACAACTGTAGGTGGACTTTTATGTTTGGCAAAAATTCAAAAGAACTGCAAGACAAAAATCATCCGAGACACATTTTTGTCATCTTTAACGAAAACCTATTTAGGAACAACGTAAATATGTTTAAAATATGAATATTTTTATCGTTGTAGGTGTGTGTGTATGTGACAACGGGTTGGACTGTTGGCACTGCAGCTTGATATTTTGGATTTGTCAGCTGATGACCGTAAAGTCTGATTTACTTCAACTCTGTCAGGCTCACAGCTTCTGGCTTGGATCTCAGGTGTCTCGCTGCGTGGAACGTGCACATTTCATCCCAATGCGTTGAAAATCTTTAAGATTATTTATTTGACTTTTAAACGGTGCAGGACTGAAAAGTGGAAGAAAAAAAAAAATGCCGTCTGACTTGCACTTAACGTGTCTGGAATTTAAGACGGCGTTTGGGAGCATTTGTGCGTTTGTTTACACATTTCTTGGCTTTTTTTTTTATTTTTTTATTTTTTTGGGGCATGACATTGAGCATTAAGTGACAGTCAAAGGAAGCCTGTTTAAAAAAAAAAAAAAAAAAAGAGTGCCTGTGACTGATCAAGTGAGGGGGAATAGAAAAAAAAAAGATGAAGGTGTCAAGCCTTTTGCTTTGCTGGATCTTCAACTCTTCAAAATAGTAGCTCATCCGGTGTTTTGTTTTTCCCAGGGGAAGGGTGCTGGAATAAAATGAAACTTGTCTCGGCATGTGGTAAATATGCTCCTTGGATGCAGCTGCAAATGGAGCGCTGAATTTGTGCAGGAGGAGCTCCAAGCCTTTGGCTGCAGACGCATGTGGCAGCCAGCCGTCCACTGTCATGCACAGTGACCTCCACGACCATCATGAAGTGGCTCTGCACACCTGAGCAGCGTCCCAGAGCAGACGAGCTGCTCTTAAAAAAAAGGTGTGTGTGCCTTTTCAGCTTCTCAAGGCGTGGATGTTGTCGTGCTGCCAGCAGCGGTTATGTTATTTGCCGTACAGGTAGTCGTCAGGCGCAGTTTAATTTGTATTGAGGAACTGACAAATGAGTTATGACATTGGAGGTGTTTCTTCTGGGAGACAGGAGTGGAGGCTGATGGAGCACGAGTGTGGGTAACAGAGACGGAGGGAAGCTGTTTTTTTTTTCAGTCTCGCTCACAAGTAAATGGGCAACAGCCGCCATTTGCCTTTATAGAAGAGAAAAGAATTCAATTGATCAACTCTACCTTCACTTCCATGCTGTTTGATGGAGTTTTACATACCTGTACATGTTTTACTCAACATTTAAAACTAATTCACCAGCATTTAAAATCACAATACACAAAGATCATGATTTTTAAAAAAATATATTCATAATTTTTGGTCTAAACTCTTTTCGCATGTTCCTGTGTGGTTGATCTTCTGCGAGCGGGTGCAGACTGTGAACGCAGCACGCAGGCATGAGCAGCAACAACACTGAGACACTGACGTAGATCAATGTGTCACTGACGTGGATGACATGCAGGACAGGTCCTGGACATGGCTGTGAGTTATGTAGGAGGCACTAAATCACGTCCCATGTTCTGATTTGTGTCTGGAAGCACTTATTGTGGCCGAAGGGGGAGGTGTGTGTGTGTGTGTGTGTGTGTGAGGCTATGAGTTTTAGGGGAGGGGAGAGAGTGTGTTCCTGGAGTGAAGGTAACAAATGCTGGGGGCAGTTTTTTCTTTTTC
>JARVGV010001587.1:25061059-25073791 GCA_031762435.1 Hypsolebias longignatus | reverse complement strand
CTCCCCCCCCCCCCCCCCCCCCCATGTTGCAGGGCAGAGAACAGAGAGGAAATTCAAACCAAAATAACCTCTGTGCCCTTGCCTGAGAAATGTGTACCCCCCCCCCCACTCCCTGCAGTTATCCTCTCCGCGCTGAGGTAAAGGTCCTGCTAAGGCAGTTGGGTTGAGTTTGGGGGAGGGGGGGGGGGTGTGGGATGCAGGGGAGCCTCACATGCACCCCCTCTAACATCTACCCCGAGGCGTGGATAGCCAGGACAATGCACTTGGTGTCTCTTGTGATCATTCTTAAAGTTTAATAGTATTTTTTGTGTCAGTCTTAATTAACCTAACGGTGATTTTTGACACTGATCTTCAAATTAAACGTCCTTTGGGTGCATCCTGCCTGGTATCCTCTTTTTTATTTTTTATTTTGGGGGTTTAAAATCAGATTTTTTTTTTTTTTTCTTCCTGCTTTGTGGGGGCTGTTTTGTGCTGACAGAGCCTCGCGCAGGAGGAGCAGAGCGGGAGTTGCGATGCGAGAGGAGCCTGACCTGATGTCACACACTGTCACCGGAGCGAAAGCCTTCGGGCGTTTTTGTCAGCGAGCGGAGCCATCTGATTGGTCTGGCTTGTGCTCGGAGAGGACGGGGTCGTGCCCTCGGGAGCCTCAGGTCAAAGGTGAAGTGTCGTCATGGATGTATGGGGCTCTGGATAGAAAAGGGCACAGGCCCGCCGGATGAGACGCCGAGGCCTGGGAAATCACTGTGACGGCTGGTCCTCGCACCAACACGCTGAATTCGGCTCTTCTCTTTTCAAATGCAGCCTCATTTCTTTTCTTACATTCAGCCCCAAAGGTGATTGAAATTCTTTATAACTGTGCTGCTGCTTTTAGAAGGAGTTTTAAAAAATTAACAACGATCAATACCGAGCTAGTTAGAAAAACAGTCTCCAAGCAGCCTTTGTTTACCTCCCTGTGTTTCTTGGGGCGCGCTGGGTGTGTGTGTGTGTGGAGGTGTGTGTGCGGTGTGACACGTAAACCCGTGTCAGGCCGTCAGCTCCCAGACACATTGGTGTCATCCAGACAAGCGGAGCTCCCTGCCTTCATGGCATTCAAGCTCTACTCATCTCTGTAAATCGTTTCTGGCTGTGTCTGTGAAGCGGCTTCAGAGTGTGTGTGTGTGTGTGTGTGTGTGTGTGTGTGTGTATGTGTGTGTGCAGACACCAAATAAACATAAACTCCACTCTGAGTGAGAGATTTGGCCATAAAAATCCATCCCTTCAAATTCAGTATTTATTCAGCACGTGTCTTTAGTAATCTTTTGTGGCTGGAATGTGGTTAAGGTTATTAAGGTGTATCTGAGGCTCAGAGCAGCTGCCTGCTCGGCTCCCGTCTCCTTTTTATTAGGCGTTCACCCTCTCTCTCTGGTGGAAGCTGAGCACTTGTTTCCTTCGGATGAATAGGCTATTACAGCGATATTACCATGGATGTGAAATTTACATCAGTCTGCGAACAACCATAACCACATAGATTTTATTACTTAAAGAAAAATGGGCTTGCTTGTAAAATGTTATGGTGATTGTGAGATTGAGACTTGTGTAATTGTGAAATTTCACACTGTCGTTTCCACTTTTGAACAAATCTGCCGTCATGGATAAATCCTACAAATTGTTTTTTTTTCTGTCTCTATAAAAATTACACTCCTTGAAACTCTCTCGAATACCTTAAAATATGAGGATTTAAAAAAAAAATTATTTTTATTTGTTTACCTTTGTTTGTTTTTCCGGTGGTAGATTGAATGCTGTAAAAACATGCATTGTAACTAATCAGCAGATTCTAACTGGAAAAACATAATTACCTTTTTCCTTTTTAATTTATATATGTGTTTAAACAAATCAACATTAATCAGGATCCAAACATAAATTCAGAGTTTATTTTTAGATTGAGTGTGTAAACAGCGCGTAATAATCTCTGATATTTATTTATTTTTTTGGTTTTCATCAGTGTGTTTTACGCCGTTGTTCGTGTTTGACGCTGAGTCTACCTGGTGTTTTATGTGTGTGTGTTACATGTATGTTCGTGTGTGCAGGTTTGTGCGTGCGCATGTGGAGCAGCTGAGTGCTGGTGTGAGTGTGTGTTTTTGGCCGTGTGTGTGTTGTCAGTTCGCTGTGTGTCAGCAGAGCCAGGGGAACGCTTGGCTGCCTATTCAGGCCGGTGTGGACCCTGCTGTGCCCAGCTAGCATGAGCTGCCGGCGGGCGCTTCGGGGCACAGCGCTGGGAAGAGGGGGTGGTGAAACAGGCAGGGGGTGGAGATCAGCCATGCTGAGGTGTATGACTGTACCCTCTGGCAAATGTGAGATTTTGTCACAGCCGCCACCAACGCTGCTCTAAAATCCCCATCTCTGCCACCAACAGCCCCCGCTTTCATGGAGCTCCTGGTTCTGGGGAGGAAAGTGGAGGGAATTTTACAGCTAGGGTGATGGGAGCAGATGAAACGGAGAACAACGGGGAGGCTTGGCCGCCTGACCTTTCACCAAATCCCCTCACTTTTCCATTCCAGTGGTCGCAGCCCAGACTAGCTGGGGTGGGGTGGGGGGCAGACGCCGTCTCGGTTCGTGCAAATCTGCCGCCTTGTCCTGACGTCTTGGTCGAGTCAAGCCTGGCTTAGCTTTTTTCTTCTCGTTGCATTTTAATCAAACTGTGTGACGGTTGCCACGAGCTTTGTAGGAGAAATGACAGAGGAAGATGAAAACAGAGGAGGAGGAGGAGGAGGCACGTGGAGGATGCAAGCATGAACGTTAGCTCTTCCTCTAGGTGAGCAACTCCCTGACTGGTGTTGTGATCTTGGGCCTCCATGCCCAGACTGTCATCTATCACCCCCCCGCCCCCTCTTGACACATATAACTCAGCTTGTCAGGGCTGTTTCCCACCTGTCTCAGGGTTCAGACACCAACTCGTCCCTGATCCTCAAAAAGCGTTTGTGTCTTGGCGCAGCTGATCTGATTTGTTTCAAGCATCCACACGGAGCAAGGCAGCGGTGCGTTTTGTGTGCCGAGGAGATGGAGGATTAATCGGACTGATGTAAACGAGGGATCTCTTAACATCTTCACACGCAGCTTCTCTGTGGCTCAGGGCTCGCTTGGAGGCACAACCCAAAGCGCACGATGCATCGCTATGGTTGCCTCATAACGCCGCACCGCTACATCTTTTCTAGTCTCTCCTCCCCCTTTTTTTAATGTTTTGTGTTCTCTTTAAAACTTCAACATTCATTTTTTAAATCTAAATTTTTTTGCCACAGTTTGTATCTTGACAGAAAGACGTGATGAATTGTGACCACACGCTCGCAGGTAGAGGTTAGCACGTTTGTCAGTCCCCTCACACAGCATACATCTTAGGCGTCAGCATGCGCTCATATAAATATGTTTGTGTATGATGTATAATCAACCTCAGTATGGATTTCCTGCAACCCTTTAATAGAGGACTTCACACCTTGCTGACACGGGGTCGATACTGCGTCACAGTCATTATAGCAGTAAATTGGGCCAAGCAGGGTCAAAGGTCACTTTTCTTCATGCCCCTCGGCTCACTGATGGGAGGCTGTGAAGGGGTGTTGCAGATTTGCATGCTAGCTTGTGTGTTTCACATGTTTATATCAGGCTGTGAGTGAGGAGGTGGACTGTGAGGAGAGGAAGCTTTGCTTACAAGCTCCTATTTGGGTCTTATCGATGGCAGGTGGGGGGGTGGAAGGGTGTTGAATTAATTTCACAGTGCAGAATTAGAGTGGGATGTGAAAATGACACTGGTTTCATTAAATGTGTGTATTTTAAATGATTCATCTGTATCAGGGAATGCCAGCTGCTTAAAGTTGCTTCCTTCTCTGGTTTTATTTATTTATTTATGTTGCAAAGTCCTAATTACCCCCTGCCCCCCCCCCCCCATCTGTGGTTGTTTGCAGATTCAGAGCTCTCCCATAATAAGGCTGGAGCTGCCGCCACCGGAGCTGGAGGAGGAGGAGGTGGGAGCAACGGCGGGAACCACCTGCAGTGCCTGTCCGTCCACTGCACTGATGAGTTGGGGGACAGTAAAGGCCGAGGGGGCCCCGTCTCCTCTTGGCGCTCGCTCCATTCTGACATCTCGAACCGTTTTGGGACGTTTGTCGCAGCCCTGACTTGATCAAGAACAAGGGAAGAAAAAGAAACGGGCCTGGAGAAAGAAGGACGGAGATTTAGAAAAAAAAAAAAAAACAGAACCTCAGAGACTGAAAGAATAAATGATAACGACGAGAATCTATTGATGAGACTGACGTCTGCAGCCCCTGCCTGTTCAGGGAGAGGGGCATCTACACTCAAACATGAACGTACTTACACCATTCACACCTAAAAACAGACTCAAATGTATTTTTTTTCCTCTCAGAACCTCAAATCCATTCTTTTTCTTTTAATTCCTTTGTTGAAGAAAAATTGATGTTAAAGGAAACATAAAGGCAAAGACAAGATGTCCGTTTTCATTGGCTTTTATTGTAGCAGGGTGTAGTGTGCTGCGACCTCATGGCTTTTACTCTGTTGAATCAGCCTGTCTGCCCTTACCTCACTTACCTTTCTGCAGCCAGGAAATTTCACCATTTCCAGGCCAAAATGCTTCTACACGCTCGTATTCTGCAGCCCACAGTGAGACAGGGCCTGCAGGTTCATCAGAAGTTGCCAGAACACTTAAGAAGCAGACCCAGAGGACGACCGGCGGAGGAGAAAGTATGCATGAATGTAACAGCAATTTCCTCGTGAACACACTTTTTTCTTTTTGTCAAAGACAGTTTTAAACTTTTTTTTTTTAATTTTATTATTTCTGCTCCCAGAGATAAAACCTGTATTTCGCTTTCAGCTGTTCTGCTAGAACAGTTTTTTCCTCATTGTCTGCTTTTTTTTTTCTTCAGCTATCCATCTTGTGAGCTACTTGTATACAATTCAGCCAATGAGAACTAAAAAAAAAAAAAAAAAAAATGGTGATCAAGGGTTTGTTTGAAACGGAAAATAAAATAAAAAAGATTATTGGTATTGCACATGTATAATAAGAGAAAATTTGCTGTGTGTTAGGCAATCTTGTAACCTTTAAATAAAGCTTCTGTTGACTTTGAACTTCTCGAACAATAAATGGAGGACTGTGACGGCAATTTACAAACAGATTTTTTTTTTGTTATCGTTTTCTTTTTTTTTATTAATATGTAAAGTGCAGTCGTCTGTTTTCCTGCATATTGTATATATCTGTATATGTTTTATTGAGTAACTAAATAACAATAAATATGATGTTAAAGGTGTCATTCAGATTTTTTTTCTCCTTTGATGAGTTTTCCAAAATGTTCAGAAACCAAGTGACCAAGTGAAGATCAAAAGTGTGTCTTGGTATTCTCTGCACAACACATCACAAAGAAGTTATACTCAAGGAATGTTCAGCTTTCTTAAAAAAAACTTTGTGCACACCGTCAGGATCAGCGATGTCTGACTGGGAATATCATGCCAACTCCTGACAAGCGCAGAGGAACGTGTAATTTCTTTTTTGCAGGAGCAGCAACAAAGGAAAAATTGAAAAAACATGGCTTCTAGGTCAAAACGTTCAATTTTCTGCTCCAACTCTGACAAATCAAACTCTACAAATAACTTTTAATGTGCTTTTTGAAAACAATGAGTCTAATGAAGCTTGTGTTTCAGAACAGTGAACATTTTGCAATGATGGTTTTAATCCAATTCTGAAAGAATTCAGATTTTTTTTGGGGGGGGGGTGGGGGGTACAAACACTGTCCTGCTTCAACCTCCTCGTTCTGGAGCTTCAACACAAACACGCTCACACTGACACGCACCTGGTTTCCCCAGACCCTCTTTGGCTCTCGTGCTCTTTATTGGCCATCTGCATGGATGCGTAATGGTAATCAATAACTCCCCTGTGTGTCAGCTCTGAGGTGGAGACGGCAATGCTACCTAACAGGGCTAGTGATCAACCTACATCACTGCCATCTAGGACACACACACACACTCTCTCTCTCTCTCTCTCTCTCTCTCTCTCTCTCTCTCTCTCTCTCTCTCTCTCTCGGCAGGACCCTGCCTGTGGTATTCTGGTGTGTTTGTGCTGTACTCGCTGCGTAGGATTGCACAGCCTGTTTGGGGTGTGATGCACAACGAGCTGCAGTGTTAGCAAACAGCAGACACTGGTTATGTTCAACGCTGTCATGCTCCTTGAGAGTGTCAGGTTTGAGGGGAACAGAATAGGGGAATAAACTGTAAATGGACTGTACTTATAAAGCACCTTTCTCTTATCAAGATACTCGAAGCTCTTTACAACACAATCTGTGCTCTCATTCAAACAGCACTCTACGAGATCTATACAAAGACTAATCTGAGCTTTATCACATTCATACGCCAATGGGACACATCGGAGGCAATGAGGGGTTCACTGTCTTGCCCAGTGACACTTCAGCATGTGACTGCTGGTGGAATCAAACCCCCCAACTCTCCCACTGGAGGATGACTGCTCTAACCACTCACCCTCACCTGTAAATGATGATTATAACTGTTTACTGCGAAACTCAAACAAGAAATTCTCTTTTAGAGTCAGCGACCAAATCAGTATTGTGTGCACGTTTTTAAAGTGTGGACGCGTTCTTTAAGGATTTGGATTTCTAATACAGATAAGCTTAATCGCAATGGAACTTTTAAATTTTTCTTCGACCTGTCACCTGTCCATTGTTTCCAAAGTACACTGTACAAGGGAACAACCAGTTCAGAGTCACATAGTATACCTGTTTGACCAGAATATTGCAAAACTGCTGTCACAAACACAAGTCATAGTTCAACAGGTACTAACTGCATGTGTTTTGTCAGGGGTGGTTTGAGGGATTACTTGTAGATTACAAAATGTTTAAGTGCTACTTTATTGTTGACTGACTCTGGATCTGAGCTTTGTGCTTTGTTTGCTCATGGGGTGCCAAATTTCCTTTGAGAGTTACACTCTGAGTGTGCCAGGAGACTCCTCCTGCAGAGTGACACACTACCTGCATGTCAGGTTTTGGATGACCGCCTTCATGACGATGAAGGAAAGCACACGCTCACAGGTTTGCTTACATAACTACTACTATGATATAATACGTCTTGGAAACAAAATTTAGTTTTCATTGCGTCTGTTTTCCCAGCTATGCCTGCCGTCCTACAGAATGCCATGCGGGGTGCAGTGACGGAGGCCTTGGGATGCTGGCGCCAGTCAAGATGTATGATGCTGGACCTTCAATCGGCTCCTCTGCATGGCAGCCATATTGGGCTGGAGAACATTTTGTGTTCGCCTGAGAACTTGTGTGTTTCCCAGCCAACGTGCATCTAAAGAAAAACAATTTCACAAGCCATGAAGACCATCCATGGAGCCGAGGGGGCTGTGGCCAGAAAGCCCAGCCAAGCGCTCTCCGCTCACGCAGCAGCTCTCTATGTACTCCTATAAATACATCTCCTATTTGTATAGAGACGATATGCATCTTTGGGAAAATACCACAACGTTGATATAAGAGAACCCTCTCTACAACCTCACCTCCCCCTTTCTGCCCCCTCCCTTCTCTACTCAAACTCCTACTACCCCTTGATGAACCTTTCACTGCTTGAGAGAGAAACTGAAGGAGAAAGAGATGGAGTGAAGGAAGGGAGGAATGGAAGGAGACTGGGAGCAAAAGAAGAGGCCTCCACGGTCTTTAAGCCACCATGGTATCCACCAGAGCCCTCATACACCCAGCCTCTAAAGGGCTTTTGTCCTGTAAAGAGAGTGTTTGGCTAAATTGGGGGTGCTTGTAGACTGGCGGGTGGGACTGGGCTGGTGTAGTATATTTGGCTCCCACGTCTCCATCACTGGAATGGCAAACTGTTTTGTAAAGCGAGGGAATTGAGAGGTGAGGTGTGGAGGGGCAAGTGGGGGATGCATGTTTTTTTTTTTTTTTAAGGGGGGGTTGTGGGGTGCGTAGTGGTGGTGGTGGTGCGGGGTATTGGAAATCTTCCAAACAGTGCCTTTTTGCTTTTAAAGAAATCTCCACTTGTGTAAATGTGCTCTTTGTCCCTTGGCCTATTGTTTGAACAGCATTGTGGGAACTTTTTGTGGGAAGCTCACAGGGGTTTGGGGGCCGAGGGGGCCACAGAGGGACCGAATAGGGTGGAGGGTGGGGGTGGCTCAGCCTGAATAACTAAAATCCAGAAAGAACAAGGTACAATTATAGGAAAAGTGTATACATCCAGTTACACATGCACTAAGAAGACTGTGCACATTTGTGAATACGATCAAGATTTAACCCTTGATGGGGTCAAATATGAACTCTGTTTTCGATCCCAAACGTGAAACATTAAAACTGACCTCAGATCAGCTTGTCTTTCTGAGAGCCAGGCCATTGTGGTCCTCTCCTCGCCCATCGAAACAATATGAAAACCGCACAGCTCCCTCCCCCTTTAAAGGGATTTCTTAATGGAGCTGAATGTCTACAGTCCCTCGCTTCAGCCAATTCATGACTTCCATCTGTCCTCGCTCTCAAAAGATGCCGGCAGGTGGAAGGGAAGGACAACGCATTTGCATTTTGGGGGCCATTTACTCAGATTTTACAGACTCTGTGGGTCAGTTGTGTAAAATCTTAACTCGGGTTGTAAAAGAGTTGAAATACGTTAGAAACACTGAACTGTGAACTTCACCTGGGAGCTGCAGGAAACGGTTCAGGATTTTATGTGCACTTTTTTTAAAACTCCAAATATGTAACTAGTAAACTTGTAGACTTTGCTACAGCGGGTGGAGTTAGTTTGGTGTAAACGAAGCACACTTTTAAAAAAAGTGATGCAAATTTAAGGGAAGATAATCATCCTTTGGGTTTTCCTGCTTAGTTTCTGTAACTTTGTCCTCTTGGTTTGTTTCCAGTAAATCTCCATCGCAGCAAGCCTCGGCCGTTCCTACACTCTCAGCTGGTTAGATGTGAAAGTCTCTCCGGAGCTCTTCTCCACTGTAATCACACGATATCCTGTGACCTCTCTTTGCTCTGAACCCCCAGAGCTGCACGCAGGCTTTCTGCTGGAAGGTGATTGAGCATGGCACCCTGCTCTAGTCCTGTCCTGCTTTGTCTGGGGACGTGTGCCTGTGTCAAGAACCACAATTAGTGGGGCGCGTCCCCTATCATTAATCACAGAACAGCCCTGGATCTCAGTGTCCCACCGGCACTCTCACTGTCAGCTTCCTCAGCATCAGCACCCTCATGTCAGCTGCATCCTCACATCCAGTGTGGCCATGTACACGTAGTTTTGAACGTTGGCCTCGCTCGTGCTTTTCTAGAAAACTTAAAAAGAAAACCTGCTTCTCTTTGAGAAACTTTACAAAATACCCATTTTGTGATGCAACAAGATCAGTTGAAACGCTGCGCTAATTTAGGTTTTCAGATAAAATGTACTTTGTATGTGTTCTAATGACATCAAACAACATCTGATTTAGCGTCTTTTTGTGAACGTTGCACCACAAATGCTTTACCGGGAAGCCATGGAAATGATGGCCACATTTTGCAGGCAGAGGGTAAATACTAACCTGACCTCTTGAGAGAGGAAAAAGCCGTAACTTCCCCTTTCACCCACAGTATGCAGATCAATATGATGGCAAGATGTTAAATATTTGTCATCAGACAATCACACATTGATGGAACAAATCAATGACTGATATGGAGGGACTGACACAAGGTTGTGCTTGCTTACTTAGCACCTACGGGGCTGAGAGGAACAAATGAAGGATAGATGGGGAGATGAACCTTTTATGGCTTTGACTTTTTCTCTGAGGTATATAAATGTATATAAGTTTTCAATTTTTTAATGCACGAGGAAGAACCATGAGGAAAAGAGTGAGGGAATTTATAAATGATGGTGTAGCGTTAATACGTTTTGCAATTCATTTGTGAGTATCAGTTTGTTCGTCTGACATTTTTTACTTACGTGCACGTGCATTGCATATATTTTCACGTACAGCCGATATATCTCATCTCACTCGATTGTATGCACTCCTTCTCTCACAGTCTTTATTTAACGTATAATAATTATTTTTTGCCCAGTCTCTCTTTTTCATGCCTTGTTTGCTCTGCCTTTCTCTGTCGTCCTCTTGTTTCATCAAAAACAGAGGAATAAAAAGCAGCCAGATGGTAGCTCAGGACTAATATAAAATCAATAAGCTGTCTTCAAGAGAAAGAGACTGGGAGGGGGGAAGAAGAAAAGTCAGTGGAAAAAAAAAAAGAACGTTCAAACACCATATATGCCAAAATAGACATCTTTGGTCCTTACCTGTTATTTCTATTCATTTTAGTTTTTAAATTGTCCTCTTTCATTCTTGCAATGTTTCTTTTTCCCTTCAGCATCAATATGAATGCTGTTACACACAGATGGAGTCAATGTGCTTTAACCACTCTCTCAAGTTTTAAGCAGACCCTGGCTGTTGAACTTACCCATTGATGGTGCCTCACAGGGCACCTCAGGGGCTGGCAATCAGACCTGCCCACACTCCACAAGTCTGTGTGTGACACTGCAAGCTCACAAGAATGTCAGGACATCTCATGGGCTGCAAACTGAGGGCAAGATAGAGATAGCCTTTGAAGAGGGAAAAGACTGAGGGCCATTGAGAAGTCATTAAGGTAATGATAATTGACGTGGTGAATAAGCAAAGAGACAAAGGAGAGTGTATTCATATGTGTGTCATGGGGAGAGTTAACAGATGCAAAGAGGTGATGTGTTTGAAGTTAATTTGATAGTGTGAGCAGTTCTGGATGAGCTTGCCTTTATTGTACGTTTGGTTGGATAAAAGAAAACGAGACAGTGGTACTGTGTGTGGTGGTGGTGGTGGTGTGGTCTGGGCAGCTCCTCAGTGTAAAAAGAGCAGCAAAGATTGTCCCCTTGTGACTGGGTCTGCTTGCTGGGTGACAGATAGCCCAGGGAGAGAGGGGACACCAGGCTGTTTAGCTGATAATTAAGGGGGTTTTATCTTAATTTGAGCTGTTACTCTCTATCCTCTCCTGTGATTTATGAGTTGTTGGCCAGCCCTGCTGCCCCGCTCTGCCCCTTAGCATTAGGAACAAGACAAAAGAACCTCTTTCGTCTGCGCACACGTCCCTCACATTCACAGCTTACTAATGAGCAAGATAGGCCATGAAAAAAATTTAAGCTTTGACACAAAAGCTGATAATTCCAGAAAGTGTATTTGCACCTAAAGTTTGAAAATTATATATATATATATATAATTATATGTATATATATATACAGTATATATATATATGTATATATATATGTGTATATATACTGTATATATATATATGTATATATACAGTATATGTATATGTTGACAGTAAACATTATACATATGTGCAGATGACATTTTATTGTACAGAATGTGCAAGCCATGAAACATCTTCTGGAAACTGAACACATGCAATAAAGATTAGCATTTGGCGGCAACAGCAGCACATAGGAAAACTACGGCACCTCAGAATCTTGTTCTGATCCGTCACGGATGCTAACCACAGCCGGGAACCATGCGGAAAGGATCGAGGACTTTACAGCAACCTATAGTGTGTTGTCACAAGGAAACAGACGCTGGAGTAGTACTTTATTGGTTTTAAACTGATCTTGAAAAGTTTTGGTGAACAACTACGTAAGTTTTATGACTTCTTTGAGCCTCCGGGGTTAAAACGTGGAACTCTTTCCAAGTGCACTTATCAACTCTTTGAATTTGCGACTAAAAATGATTCTTAGCCGTCAGACGTTGTCCGATGCCGTTTGGCTGGCACCTCCATGTCTCTCCTGCGCAGGCCGTCCCGTTTCCTCCGTCAGCGAGTCCCGATGGTCTGGATTGTTCTGGAGCCACTGCTCGGCCGTGGTGAACTCTCGAGTGTCCGGGTGTGGGCGGCTCTGGAGTGTTGTGGACTCGGAGAAGTGCTCGGCTTGGCGCTGGAGCTCTTTGCCGATGTCGGACTCCAGCGCGGACTCTACGGACGGGAGGATGGGGGCGACGTTCAGGTTCTCGCTAAGGAACGGTGGCGGGTCACGAGCTGAGCTCTCTGTTTGATAGGGCCGCATGGGGGGGTTGTTGTGGAAGGGGGTGCCGAGGCTCACAAGTGTGCTGTTGGAGTAACTTAGGACAGAAGGAAGTGGGACGGGGTATGGCTGAGGACTCAGTCCGTGCCCTGAACAGTCCCAGTCCTCGTCCTCATCTTCCTCATTGTCCTCGTCTTCCTCATCGTCCTCGTCTTCCTCACCCTCCTCGGGGTCAAGTGTTTCCAAGCTGTGCGTGCTGCAGTCTGACAGCCCGCTGCAAACGCTGCTGCCATCGTCATCGTAAGCTTCATCCTCATCTTCATCATCATCCTCTTCCTCCTCGTCTTCCTCCTCCTCCTCTTCGTCTGGATTCGAATCCGTATCCCCGGCGCTCTGGAGCTGCATGACGGGTTCGTGCAGAGGGCCGCTCATCAGCACGGACTGGGGGTTCGGCGGCAGTGGCAGCGGGTGCTGCGGGATGAAGGTGGGGTTGCTGTGGTAACCGTTGCCGTTGGTTACGAGCTGCTGCTCTGTCTGCTGGTGGCGATACTGCTCGTCGTGGCCCTTCTCCAGCTCCAGCTTCATGATGGTGTGCAGGAAGTGGGTGCGCACCCGGACCGGGTTGAACTCCAGCCGTCCTGTGCTGTTGCAGCAGCCGTCCTTGGTGCAGCCACAGGGGAAGGACATGCGATCTACCTG
>JARVGV010001587.1:24702549-24713079 GCA_031762435.1 Hypsolebias longignatus | reverse complement strand
GGTCATGTGGTCTGATGAGTCCAGATTGACCCTGTTCCAGAGTGATGGGTGCATCAGGGTAAGAAGAGAGGCAGGTGGAGGGATGCACCCATCATGCCTAGTGCCTAGTCACCAATGCAAGATCTTGGTGAAAAATGAATGCAGCACTGGGTGGAAATATATCTTGTGACATTGCAGAAGCTTATCGAAACAATGCCACAGAGAATGCACTATGTAACCAAACCTAAAGGCAGTCCAATTAAATATTAGTGTGTGACCTTTTTTACTTGGTGGCAACTTTTTTTTGGCCAGTGTGTTCAGAATTCAAGCATCAAAACTGAGCATCTCTACAACTTACACATTGAGAGCCTGTGAACATTTTGACACATTTTCACGACTCCCTTGCAAATAATGTTCACCAACTGGTTGCCAACAGTCACAACCAGGTCAAATAAGTTAAATAGCAACACAAATACTGTAACCAGCATTAAAGCTACAAAGTAGAAATAGGCAGGAATTTGACTGAAAAACAAAAATGCACTAAAGATTATTGCAAGAATCCCTGTGGAATCTGGAGTGAATGATGGTTTACCAATGTGCTAATGACTCAAGCAGTGATAATAAAGCCTATATGACCTGCCAGCAACAAAATGCACAAAACAAAACAAAAATTGTATTTAGTTGTGGGGCAGTCAAGACCACAGTGTATATAATACTGTTCTAAGCAATGGATGTACATAATCATATCTTATACCATACCTTTTTCTTTTTTCTGCACTTCAAACAGTCTGTCAACTTTTTCTCTTAAACAAATGAATCCTTGAATTTATACTATGCAAATAAATCTGGATATCCATACAATTTCAGGCCATCCTTCATTCAGTAGTTCAAACCATATTCTGCTTCTTCTCACCACTAACTACACCTATTGTCCTAACCTGTAACCACAAAAGTCACTATAGACGGTGGTCACAAGAAGCTTCAGAAACTGTTAAAATGAGCTAAACTCAACATAGCATGCATTGTGTGAGCCGCATGGCATTAGCATCAATCTCTTGAAGAGACTCTGTCTCCCTGTCATATTTTAAGCTTTGATCTTGCACCACAGTCATGAACCTTCACATAGCTTCATAAACATCTTCCAAAACTTCACACAAGGTGTATCCTAACTGCAGCTTTAGGAATATGCTAAACACTATTTTATCTTTGGAAAAGAGGTGTTAAAGGGCTTAAAATATCTGTAGTCCTCCAACACTTCATTTAGTCATGTTTTTTTAGAAACACTAGTTTACTGTATTTGTGTTTTTAAGAGCAGATCAAACTTTACTTTTCAAGAAAGATTAATGTATGCTTTAAGAAAGCTTTTTCATAGGTGAGCTTTGTTTGTAAGATTTTTGATAACTTAAAAGCCTTCAAATAACCTCATAGACTCCATGTACAAGTTAAAAAAAAAAAAACACTTCTTGTTCTTTGTTGGGGACTGCCTAGTATAAGACAGGCACCTATTATTATCCACCTGACTTAGGGTTTCTTAACTTTATTTATATTTGTCTTCCTTCAACTTTAATATGGCCCAAACCGCAACATGTCCCCCAACAAAGGTTACATCAAAATGACTAGCTCAGCACGTGATGTATGCTATTACTTTTATTGGCATTTCGAGTTACCATGGCGATGTAATTTGCTAACAAATATGCCCATTCCCATACAAAACGCCTGACAGAACAGTTCTCACACTAACTGCTGTTGTGAGGTCACAAGACTTGAGTGTAGAGGTCCTTGAAGAAAACTTAGTAACTCACAGAAAGTAATTATCAGAGGTATATCTAGAAGTGATCAACATTTAGAACCATTTTGATTAAAGATGGCTGCCATAGCTACCTCAGCAAACAACAAATTGACTACAATTTATATTTTTTTTGTGCCATATTGAGCTGAAATTTGGTATAGTGGTAGCTAAGAGTAAACCCCAACACAAAGTAATGTCAGATCAAAACTTTAAATTGTCAGCAGCGAGGCAGTCCCCGTCAAAGATTCAACAGGAACGTTCTAGTTTTCAGTACTCTCCTTTCATCCAGTAGAAAATATACCTGGACCTGTCATTCTGTGTTTGTTTCTCCTTCCTGTCCTCTCAAACCCAGCCAGTCGAAGTAGATGGCCGCACATCCTGAGCCTGGTTCTACTGGAGGTTTCTTCCTGTTTAAAGGGAGTTTTTCTTTCCACTGTTGCCTTTGTGTTTGCTCAGGATGGGCGAGTGCGACCAAGTGAACATTCAACGCAATGTGTTGGCTTCTTTAGAAAGACAACTTTTACTAACTGGCTTTACAATGTATGTGACTGTTTTTGTACAGTGCCCTGAGACGACTTCTGCTGTGACTTGGTGCTAAACTGAATTTAATTACAATAACGTTTTGTTGTGTAACAGTAGTCAATTTAATTTCCATTCAGATGTATTCAAGCATTTCCTCAATATTATGAATAATTACAATAAGCAGAGTAGATGTCTAACTTTTCTTTATTGTATTTATGCCTTTATATTTTAATCACTTGTGTTTTTCAATTCATTTGAGCCTACTTAAATGATTTCTCACAAATGGTGAGAAAAGTTAATCACATTTGTGTTCATGCAAAATGTGTTTGGTAATAAATACCACTGGCATTGTTTTCCAGGATCTTATCTTTATTTTATTAAGCATGTTTTGTGATTTCTTAATAAAATGTTTTATTGCTTAAAATGGAACTTAAAAAGAAATCCCAAATGTAATCCTGTAGCTGATAAAATCTCTTGTCAACCAGTAACACATTAGCCCAAAATATATCATCATACCCAACATGGTGCAGAGCACAGGAAGCATTCAAAACCTCCTCCAACCTGATGATCTGCTGCCCTCTGCTGTAATTCAGCTTCCATGCAAACTCTAAAAGCTTCCACTTAACTGCACAAAACACAGATCATCGTTTTAAAGCAATGGACTTAACATTTGAACACAGTATCAGTTTTGCCAACTTTCATAGAGCTTGCATAGATGTTTATAAAGAAGAATGACTAGGAAAAATTCATGTTTTAAATCTTTGCAGTTTATGTGTGTGTGTGTGTGTGTGTGTGTGCATGTTTGTCTTTTTTGTTGTTGTTGGTTGTTTTGTTGCGGTAATAAATAGACATTGACTGAACCATTACTAATCTGGACCAAAGCCCAGTCCTGAAAAGTAAAAGATTGTGATTCTAATGAGACATTAGCCATAATAAAAATGAATATAAACTGAGAAATGAATTGGCTAAAGTTAAAATCTGTGTTGTAAGAATGTGCACTGAATACAAGTCTTTATGAAGAGTACGTTATTTATCACAGTTTGACCTGTGTATGTGCTGAGCTCTTTTATGCACAGACTGTCGGCGGTGAGGGTATCAGTGCTTTTCATACTGAAACAAGAGGACAAACCATTATCAAATGCATGCATCATAAAAACAGCTGGGTTTGCAGATGGATGCAAACATTAAAAAAACGTTCCAAACATAAATCTGCTTCAGCTTCTATCGTTCATTTAAGAAATAAAACATACAACAAAAACAGTTGATTTCTGAATGGGGAAAAAAAAAAATCTCCTAACAAAGACGTATAATAAGAAAACTGATAACAATGACATACAAAAATATTTTATATTTACATTTCAGCTATCCAAAATTATTCTGATCCATTGAGAAGTTAATGGCTGAGCATATTTTGTTCTAATCCTGTGTCATCTCGGCTGAACGTGTCAACTCTGCTTTCACTGATGATTTCAGTCTTTTATGAACATTCTGCTTGAACAGAAACACACACTTCCATCTCACACACACATTACCTCTTAAAAACCACCAATAAGTGACACAGCTCAGTTTAAGGATGCTTCTTTGGTTTAGGTTAGTTGTTAGAAGATTAGTTTATTAGTAGGTTAGTTTGTTAGTTTGCATGTTAGTAACAATTCACAAAGTTTTCAAACACAGTCGTCGTTGTTTATGTTTTTGTGCAACTATCAGAGCTAAGAAACGCACATCTGGGATACTGTTATAGGAAAAACGCCTCCAGGCGATGTGATGCATCACTGAGACTACAAGGCATGCTGAAGAGCTACGTAGATAAAACAAATGCAAGATGTTAGTAAGAGCAACAGGAGGACCATTACAGCCTGATCATTAGCATGAAAACTGTAAGGGTTAGTGTTATTGCTGAGGTTTGCGTAGCTTCTGTCGTACCGGCAGCGACAAAAAGCCAGACACACACCGACAAAGGCTGACCACACACTCGTATAAAAATCTAGACTCTAAAAGATGAGCATTTAGCCTGTAAAATAAAACCACTTGAAATTATATTGCAATCTCTTTATTTTTTTAAGATTTTGCCAAAGTGTGTGGTCAACCAAGATTTACCTCAGCTCCTCCTTTTATTCCACGTGATTAGTTTCTCTCCTCCAGGTCCTGAAACCCTTCTTCACATGCTCTCGTTAACATTTTTTGGGTGGAGAATTACTTGAAGGATTAGTCTGAATGGGACACGTTGGAACGAAGGATTGCAGGATCACTTGAGAGCAGTGCGTGTCTCAGACTGGTGGCCTAAAGCAGCGGGTTAGTAAGTGTGTTAGAAACACGAGTCATCGGCATTCTCAGAGCAGGTTAGTACTCCGCCAACCGTTAGCAGACATTAGTACTGTTAGGTATTAGTTAGGTACTGTTAGTGCAGTCCAGACCTGGATAAAAGGCTATTTACACATAATTATTAGCATTTGCTGTAATTTGCTTAAGTGTTAAATGATGGCGCTGGCTCAGTTTAAGCCAGCAGGCATCATTCAGTAAACTGCACCCCACTAATTCCAAATTATATCCACGTGATTTAAAGTGCAACTACTGCTCTAAAGAGGCTGTAACAAATGCTAAGAATCATTAGTAAATAATGTTTTATCTCTTATCTGACACATCCAGTCACTAAAAGACTTGTAGCTTCAGGCCCATCACAGCTCCATCTTGTTAGGCCGATGTGACACACATGCACACACACATACGCATAAACACATCCACATGCAAAAAAAAAAAAAAAAAGCACATGCACTCGTACAGACACCCACCCACAATCCCACAGCGTGTTGTGAAAAGCGTAGTAAAAATAGTTGGTATAGCGTCAAACTTTCACAACAAACAACAAATGTGTGAATTACACGTTATTAGAAGGTGAGAAAATCCATCGTTCTCTCACACTAGCACATAATATTTTCATCCGTGCAGGCCTGAAATACGCAGGTCTCATTTCGTACCAGCTTTCACAGGAAAATACTTCCAAACACCTTTTTTGTGAAGCTTGTCTCGTACAAAGTAAAAAGGCCAAATTGTAAGGAAAAGTTACTCGAAGATGTCTTCTGAGGAAAGCAAGCGCTCAGCGGGTGAATACACTGAAACAGTGCAGTAAATGATACATGATCCATGATAGATCACACTAGATCTGATTAGGCAGACAAAGCAAATCCATTGTCATATTTTGTCCTCTGATGCACAGAAGCTGCAGAAGTCGACGCTCGGCGAGGAAAGACTGAAAGCAGATCTTTTCTGTCTTGAAGGTGCAGAGCAGCAGAGATGGCCCCATGCTCCTGTCGCTGCAAGAGTTCAAATAAAATGAGAACAATTTGAATTGAATGATTCCTGTCCTCTTTACACAAGCCTTAATAAACATAATAATTAACGTGTATTTGGGGTTATTATCCTACATAATGTTGCATAAATTGCCCTTTAATGTTGTATCTCTCCTGATAACTGCAGTCCAAAAGAGAACAGCAGCATATAAAGAAAAAACACTGGGTGAATTAACACACTGCTAAGCTCCGATTTATCTTTCAGCCTAAACACTCTGCATGGGACACCAGGTATGTGGTTAATATTCACCATGATAAAAGGCAACAAGTCCAAGTGTAAAATAAATACAAGGTAAATAAAGGAGTTAGTACTCCAAACCTGATGGCTCCAGTATCGATCTGTACGGCTGCACAGCAGAGGGAGACGCCAGCAGGGCAACAATGAGGTCCTATCAGGCCCGGTCTGTGTTTTTTCCCCATAGTAACTAGAGAAGAACACAAAACACAAAGCAGCAGAAAAGTGGGACACACCCGAGCTGTCCTACTAATATGCCCCAAAGGGATCAGGCTACCTCTTATTGCATTTTAAAGTTTCTCTTTCGAGCTTTGAATCAGGCAGAGCTGCTAAAGCAATCAAAGATTTTATAAAAGTTTAGATGCCTGGTTGTAAATTAATGACTGATCAAATACACGCTGAGCTCTCTGATCATTTAAACAATAACACATAACCTGTCCAGCTCTTGGGATCCTCCAGTGTCCTGATTGGTGCCATGAGATGAATCCAGTTCAGGAACACTGACCACAAGGCAACATGAAAAACATAATCAGATGCTAAATAAAGTCATCATATAGGTCATCTTCTTAACTTTACATTTATATAATGCCACAGTTGTATACAGATTTGCAAACAGCTGCATTTGTAGCTGTTTACAAATGAATGTAAAATAGTTAAAGGACTAAAAACTGGCCTTCATTTGCAAATGAAAGAAACATGTATGCTGTTCATGCACCATGTAAGGCACACTGTTTTCTGAATAAAATAACCCTTACATGGATTAAGGGCAGTGGTGTAGTATGTGATACGCGAGTATATGGTGTATACGCACTAGAAAAGCTTGAGAATTTCAGTACTGTATACCCACTTGAGTGTCCAATAATACGAGCCCACGTCATGTGGGCTATAATTGGCAATGATACATGGCATGAGCTCGTGTCATGGTCAACACATTTGGAACATTTTAAAGACACATTGAGGTGGTTCACCCTGTTTTTGTACAATTAATACTTCTGTACTTACTACTTGATACTTGAACATGCTTTGCTTTGAAACTGTTTTACAAATTTTATGTTATTAATACAAAGCCAACTGTTGTATAAAGGTTGTTGTACATTTATTCAAATAGACATCAGAGAAATTTTGAATTTTCAACACGTTTAAAAATCAAAAACTGATGATTACAGTGTACAGTACTAACCAGTGTACTTTGGTAAGCACAGTACATCCACTACAAAAATGTAGACTACGCCTCTGATTTTGGGTGTGAGTCAAGCTATTCTCTCCAGACCTACAGGCCGTCCCTTCTGACAAACAAGTCGTAATGTGCAGTCTTGCAGTAGAATAGTGCTAATTCAATGAAATAGTATCGTTTTGCAGAAACACAAATCATTAATATTTAAAAAAATAAAGATTTTTGTTCTATACCTCAGATACTCATGCTCCATTTGTCCCGCAGTTTCACGTACGATTCGAAGAGATCCTCACTTCTTTATCCTTTTGTCTCCTCCATCTTCTTCTTCTTTCATGCTGATGCGGAGCAGCTCAAAACGTGTTCACTTCAGTGCAGCGACTCTGCCTGCTCAATAAAACGCTGCCCTCTCCTCGGATGCACCTCATCTAAAAATGAGCCGCGGCTGAGCTTCCTCTTCATGGCTGCCGAGCTGAGAAGAGCAGATGTGGGAGTGCCAACAGCAGCTGCGCACTGACGAGAAGAGTCCAGAGAAGGCAAGGTGAAGAGGGGGAAACCCGAGACGGAGATAATGAACTGAAGATAGTCGTGAGAACAGTGGCTTCTTTGAATTCGTGGGGCTACAGAGTCCTGCATTAATCGGCGGTCTCGGTCTCCAGCTGCCACCACAGGTTTTATGGTCTTTTGTATGCGCCCCCTCCTTTTCATCCATCATCTGTGTTTCCAGGGCAACCGAGGACTGCCTGCAGGCACCAGCAGCAGTAAAACACTGCAACCAGCTCAAATCAAGACAATGATGCTCTAATCTCACAGCAGGTTGACGTGTAACTGATGCTGTTATTGTCTATGCTAATCAGAGGTTTTTACAAATAAATAAGAATCAGTCCTTGGTTCTGGCTTTTCATAGACATTTTTTAAAAAGGCTGTACAAAAATGTAAATCTTGGGTAAAAGAATTCTCAGTGAAGATGGGCTATTGTAGTGATATCCACAAATCATCTAGAATGTTCTGGGTCAAATGACTCTTATTTTTGGCACAATATTCACTCACATAAAATACAACCCATCATCACCTGCATGTTATAACTTACGTACAAAATGTTACATATTTTTGGTTACATTAATGCGTAAACTTTACTTTGAGATTTAAATTGTTTTAAAGTCTAATACTCATTAAAGGAATGCGTATCACCGTGTTCTGCTAGAACCCAGAGTATGTATTGAGGATGACTCTCAGCTACAAGCACATAAAGTTTAGCCCAAAGTCTGTAAATCTGAGTTAGCTGTGGAGGCCATCTTGAATTGGTATAACTCAGAAAAGTTACTCAGTTGCAGAAGACCAGGAAATTATTACTTATGGAAATATTCAATAAATCTATCCAGTGATCCATGCGATATTTTACCAACAGAAAAGCGAGGGTTTTAAGCAAATGTAATGTGTAGAGCTCTGCGTATGTATTAAGGATGATTCTAAGCTACTACCACGTCAAATATTTGCTTAATACCTGTTAAACTGGCTGAGCTATACACATGTTTATGTTGGCTAAGTTTGACTAGCTGTGGTAGCCATCTTATATTGGGTTAACTCCAAATGTCAAAGAGTTGTAGATGTAAATTTGGTGATTACTGTCTGAAAGTTTAATTAAAATACATCTTGTGAGTTGACTGTAATAGTCGCAAAGATTTAAAAATAGATCTCACATGATCAGATTGTGCTCAGGGTATGTGTTGGTAATGAGATTTGGCTACTAAAACAACAAATATTAGCTCAGTATAAAAAAAGAGGCTGAGTAAAAGCAATTTTTGTGTTTGCTAAGATTGCTTAGCAGTGGCAGCCATTTTTAATTAGTTGTATACGTCCTGGGAGTTTCATTAAAATTCATCCACTGGTTCATAAGATGTTTTGCTAACACATTAGACAAATGAACACACAAAGATATGGGCAGCATCACTTCCTGCAGCAGGTGGAAATATCTGTGTCCAAGGGTGTTTAATCCATGAAGCTCAGAAAGTTGATGAATTCAATCAACAATAAATTGTTGATCTTCTTTATGTACCTTTTTGCAACATGTCCTGCTTTCTTAAGCTTAATCTTCTTTTTTTTTTCAGTATGTTGCATAGTTAATCTCCTCGGATTAGAAAAGGTCTGCCCAACAAGTGTCTTCCTGCTCATTTTGAACATGCAGACATTTAAATGTTAGTTTAAATAAGTATTATTTTAATTCTGAACACCAAGCTTGACACAAATGTCTGTGTGTGACGTCACGTGAGCCTGATACTGTAATGAAAACACTATCCAGCAGAGGGCGACATAATCGTGCGCTAAAATGAATTTGGTCTTCCTTAGTTGCCGTAGAACAACAGGAACAGGGTGTTGGAGTTTCTTAAAATGTCAAGTTTACTGAAGTATTAGTGAGTTTCTCAGTATTTATGCATCAGGCAGGTAATGGAGGTCTTTCGGGCCTGTGCCGAATCACTGACCATCTTTATTTAAGTAATAAAAGAGCGGCTAATGACTCCTCGCTGCTGAAAAGAAACGGGATATCCTGCGTCATTAACGTTACTGAGCACAGAGGCAGCTCTCCTCCAGGGACGGAGTACATCCACCTCCCGGTGTCGGACACTCCTCTGGCTCCTCTCGGAGAACACTTCGGTGAGGTGGCTGATAAAATACGGAGCACAGCCGAGGGCGGTGGCCGTGTGTTGGTGCATTGTAACGCTGGCGTGAGCCGCTCCGCCGCCCTGTGTATGGCGTACCTGATGAAGCACCGCGGCGTGACGCTGCTGGAGGCCCACGGGTGGGTGAGGGCCTGTCGGCCCCTGGTGAGGCCGAATCCCGGCTTCTGGAGGCAGCTCATCCAGTACGAGGCGGAGCTGCGGGGGTGCAACACCGTCCGGATGGCGTCCTCTTCCATTGGAGAGATACCTGACGTTTATACAGAGGAGGCCAGGAGCATGGTGCCTCTGTGAAGACGCGTTCATGTTCCGTGGAACAAACTGGTGCTGACATCGTGACAAATTAAACAGGACTTTTAGTTGTTGTTGTTGAAGAACTACAGACTTAAAGCTTTTCATATTGACAGGCTTTGAGGCTTTTTTTTAATTGCTGTTACATGTAATTAAAGAACCAGTTTTAGGAATTTAACTTTCATATCAGAAATCTTCCTCCTGCCAGTAGTGTTTTTGAACATGTCACTTGTGCAAGTGTCTTCAAAACTGAACAAAATCAAAAATATAAATTATAATAAAACATGTCCCACATAATTTATCTGTTCTTTTTAGAGCTGGGAATAATAATATTTAAAGGTTTATTAAATGCCAATATACATGAATTTCCACTGCTCTCTTCAGTACTTGTTTCCTATCAATTCAGTAGTTTGTATGGAAACTACTGCATGTGCTCTTAAAGGGCAACTGACATGATGTTTGAACTTTGCATAAAATGGCACAACATATATATCTTGTATAATTGAGCTATGTTCGTTTTT
>JARVGV010001587.1:24613604-24627876 GCA_031762435.1 Hypsolebias longignatus | reverse complement strand
TAAAACAAAAAGCACCAACTGAGTGCACCCCCCCCCCCCACACACACACACACACACTGTTTGGCCCTGACACCAAAGTTTGAGAACTACTAGACCCAGCACATGTTAAATAGCCTCTAATAGGGAGGGGTTGTAGAAATAGGCAATCAGTATTTGGCAGCAACAGTGAAACCACACAAGAAAGCAAGATATGATGTATGACGTTGGTGTGTAAGCATTAGGGAGGGGGGAGTTATGGTTTTATAGCAAAGCCATACCCTTAATCAGAAGCAGAGACACTTCTCCAGGAAAAGCAATGAGGGAAAGTAAAGTTTACATGAGTTAATTAAAGGAAAGAGACTAGGGGGAATCGATGGATGGGCAACTGGGGGAAGTTGCAAGGCAAGAAAATAAACATATAGAAGAATTTCAGCATGATGAGTGACTGAGGGTAAAAACTCAGAATGAACAGGGAGTGTGATGCAATCATTAAAAATATATTTTCATTATCTCACCACCAGGTCACTGTCCTGACCTGACAGCTGTAATGCCCTTATTCATCAAGAGCAGTTTCTATAATCCATAACTGAGACAGGTATAACTGAATGTACAACTAATGAGACTGCTCTGTACTTTACAACGTCACAGTGTGAGATTGTGCACAACAGTGCATTTCCTAACATAAGATGATCTGACATAAAACTGGTATGAGAGGCATCGGGCCTTTCTTCAAGGAGTCTGTCTTTCATATACATTCAGAGTCATTTGTATTTGAATTTACAGGGGAAGCAACTTCTGTGGCAATCATTCTGAGTTTAGCTCCAACTGGAACACAGACGCCTGTAGCATCAGCTTTAATGGGATTTCACTCATTTCAAGGCCGTTCTCTTGTCCAGCAGGATTGATAAAAAAAGGATTGATAATTGTTAATAATCCACCATCACGCCGGCCTGATGGCCGTGGGTCGTTAAAATACAGACAGTTTGGTGGTAATAATTCCATCAAGGCACTGGACTCACCCGGCGACAACCAAGATTCTGTGATAAAGAAAAAGTCCAAATCGTGCTCTTGAAAGTAATCCCTGAGGATGAAAGTTTTGTTGGTGACAGATCTTGCGTTGACCACACACATCCTGATATTCTCCGAGGTGGTTCGAGCAGCGGTGGAGTGAGCGTGCAACTCCTCCGAGATGAGCAGTGAGCTGCGCCGGCAAACAACGGTGGTCTGGGCACGCAGGAAGCTGGCGATGGAAATCATGGCCATCAGCTGGAAAGGAAGATGCAGCATGCAGGACTTTGAGCTTCACCAGCCGGCCAGCTCGTTTTCCCTGTTGTCTGGAGCGATATCTCCGGGCAGGCAGGTGAGGGGCGCAGCGGAGGTAAACAGGCACGTCTACCAGCAGCGGGGGAAGAGGGGGTCTTCCAGAGGTACGCTCATACGGGCCCAAATAAGTGACATCAGCGGCAGAAAAACGCAGATCCAGGAGCTGCTGTTGATCATGCACCAGTAGCACCTTTATGTCCCCCGATTCATTTTCAGCATGACGGAGCAGTGGTTAGCACTGTTGCCTCACAGCAAGAAGGTGCTGAGTTCAATCCCCAGACGGACCTGGGGTCTTTCTGTGTGGAGTTTGCATATTCTTCTTGTGCTTGCATGGGAGTTCTCCTGTTTCCTCCCACAGACCAGAAACATACATGTTAGGCTGCCTTCAGGCCCAGGCCTCCCTTGCAAAAGAGCTACGTGATCTCAATGAGATTTGTCTGGTTAAATAACACACACAGCATTTTTTTTTTTTCTGAACAGTGTCTGTGACACGGCTGATAAAAAAAAAAAATACAGTAGTCTACCAGGAAGTCATTGATCACTACTGCTCATGTGACAAAGCTAAATGTTTTGGTGCATGAAGCTCTTAGCCCATCAAAAAAATTAATTAAAAAAAATTCTATAAATTAGCTGCAGCATTTTATAAGCCACAGTATTCGAAACCTGGGGAAAAAAGCAGCAGCTTATAGTCCAGAAATTACGGTAAATGTGAACCTTTGGGGGATTTTTCTTCTCATTCAGCACACACAGGCACAGACTTCAGGCCTCAAAACTACCAATTTTCTTCTTTTTAAAAAAAATCAAATTACGCCTCAAAACCTTTAGTGCACAAATGTCACATGAAATGCTAAACTGTGCTTCACAAGGACTGAAACAGACACACAGCTTTGCTTCTCTAGCAGAGGACACGAAGAGTCTGGTGAACAAGCTCGAGCTGTTTTGGATTCATCAGGCTTCTTTTGTGACGATACATGAAAAGATCACAATAAAAAGGGGACTCGTGCATGTTGCTTTTACATTTCAGCTTATATGACATTTAAATTATTGAACTAAAAGTCGCTCCTTTCCTTTATGTTTTCGCACAACTATATTTTGCTGCTTGTTGGACATCCATAAAGCATGAATGAGAACCAGAAGCCGGATGTTCAGGGTGGAAAAAGCTAAACTCTTGATCATTTAGATTTCAAATAAAAGGGGCAGTGAAAAGTGGTTATTCTGTTGTTTTTTTTTTATGGGAGTGTGCATGTGCGTGTGTAAGGAGTGGGGAGGGGTGGGGATAATTCTTTATCAAGCCTCACTATCCAACCTCTTACCTCCCCTTTTTTGGGCTTTTAGGAGCATCCTGTGACCTGTGACCTCACGGACAATAGAAGCCAGGACGTTTCCCAGTGAGCGGCGATGGAGCCAACAACAGGAACACAAGGGGTGCTCCTCGGAAACAAACTGTTTATTGTGCAGCAGGATGGACAGCCCCCCCACCCACCTCCATCCCCCCCACATGCCCCAGACACTTACTTTCTCACACAGAATCTTGGAGAGGAGCTACGCACCTCTGCACGGTAAAACCAACAGGTGGCAGATTTGAAGACTGAAGCACATTACTTCAGCAGATACTCTCACGTGTCCTGAAGAGAAGGGCGTGCACGTGTGAGCAACAGAACACAGAGAACATATGAAAGGTTTAAATTAAGAAATTGTATTGTTTGTAGGAAAGGTATTTTGAATTTGAATTTGATACGAGCAGCACAGGCTGTAAATGTATATGAATAAGAAATAAGAGGAGCATTTTCAACTAATTAGGTTGTTTGGCAACAGGTCAGTCAGAGGAGTGGGTGTCAAACGAGCATTTTAGAGAGGCCTCAGATTTAAAGATGGGCTGAGGTTAATCAGTCTGCACAATATGTCTAAAGTTAGTGGATTAATTTCAGAATGCTGTTCCTCAATAGAAAACAGGAAGAGCTTTAATATCCCATCTACAGTTCTTAAGATGATAAGAACTCTTTTAAGAATCTGGATAAATGTTTATGTGTAAAAAAACAAGACTTTCAGGCCCTCCAGCCTGATCCTGTTATGGACACTTCTACAAATCACAGTACATCCACAAAGACTGGTTAAAATGTGATCAATCAAATCTGAAGCCATTTACTAACACTATCCAGAAATGCTGCCATCTCCTCTGAGCACAAATTGAAAAACTTTTCTGTGGTCAGATGAGTCAAAATATTGAAAATCTGTTTGGGAACCATGAACTGAATGAACATGAACCATGAGCATGAATCTCTGTGCTTCATCAGCATGCTCAAAACAAAGATGGCATCTGTGGCACTCTTTCTAAACAGGAAACCATACTGCTGCTCACAAGTTGTCATGTTTCACCATTCAAGTTTGAAATCTATTTCAGAAACCATAAACACCATGGCCTCCATAATTAAGAGAAGAGGAACAATGCAACCTGTTATTAGCACACAGTTGAAAAGCCTGCCTCACTGATGGTATGGGGGTGCACTGCTCCCGCTGACTTGAGCAGCTAACGCACAAGAAAAGGCACCATCAATGCAGAAAAGTGGATACAGGTTTTAGAAAATCATGACCTCCCATCCAGATGCATCTTTTTCTGCCGTTTGGTTTACTTACATTTACACAACTTTCCACCTTTGGGCTTGTATAAAAAATGACAAGGATTTACAACTTTCACCCAAATCCTGAAAGGCTACAGTTAAACATATTATTGTCATCATCCATCAATAATCTGTACTCTTTTTGTCCCAGCTCACTGCCTGTAGACACGTTCATGCAGTGTTCTCCTGCTTTTCTGTGATAGTTCAAGCTGCAGATAAAAAATTAAAAAAAAAAAGATTCACATTTGATTAAACTTTGTGTTTCGGAAAGCCATGTAGGTCGTGCTGCCACTGTCTGTTTCAGAGGAAATCCCTCCTTTGTCTCTCAAGGAAGCTCAGCAAACTGGGATAACCTGAATTTATCATCAGAGCCCAAACAGCTGGAAAACATTTGATCAGGGGGAGTCGCCACTAAACGCATTAGTCAACACTACACATTAGTTATTACCTATGCACACTGGAGATTGCAAAAGCAGAGCAGCTAAACTGTTTCCAGAGCTGTCAATCACTCTGACAGAAGTGTGGTGCAACACAGAGACACAGAGGGCTCTGGGGGATAGGTCTGTGAGTGCTCAACCCCAAAGGATTATGGGTTCTTTATGACTATGTGTGGTTTCGTCTGTGCTCCATATGATGAGGAGGTATCACATGGGACGGGTGCAGGGACTGGATCTTTTGACTCTCGCTGACGAGGCATTAAATAAAGATGATCACTTAAGAACAAAATGCAAAGAATCCTGAAAACATTTTAAGACAAAGGGCCCAGCATTCCTTGAAGGAATGCACGTTGCCCACCGCCAGAGTTTCACACTAAACATCATCTTTTGTTGAGAAATGACAGCGTTCTAGTCGTTTTGAGAAAGGTCGTGCCCTTTGTGCTCACTGAGTGTTGTGAAAGACTCGCCACGTCAAATTTTAGCTCAATAGCTGTAAAACTAAAAGTCATAGACATCTTTGTGTTGACTAAAGTCATTTAGGTGTGGCATCCATCTGGAATTCAATTATCGTATCCAATGATTACTTTCTGAAAGTTTTGTTTAAATCCATCAAGTGGCTCATGAGATATTTTGCTAACAGACACACAGAGTTGACCCAAATAGTTAATGACAAAATTTTTAAATAAAGCTCTTGTGTGTATGTTAAAGCTCAGACTATGTTTTGGGCTTCAGTCTTTGCTGTCATCACACCAAATTTTAGGCAAATATCTCTAAAACTGACTGAGTAATAGAAATTTTTATGTTTTCATGGTCAACTGGTCATGAGTAGGCCTGTCACGATAACAAATTTTCTTGGGGGATTAATTGTCTCAGAAAGTATTGCAATAAACGACAATATTGTTTGCAATTTGACAATAATTAGTAAGTGACAAATTGAAGAAGAAATATTGGTTCATTTTTGTGTGTAGTACCTTTTTTCAACCACTGGATGGCAGTATAAGACTGTTTGAACAGAAGGATGGTTAGTGAGGGAGCGAGCAGCATGTCTCTTTAAGAAAAATGGGAGGGAGGCCCCTTGAAGTGACATGGGCTGTCTTTTGTTCCTATTTTTCGGTTCTCAAAATGGCGGATGCTCGGTGTGGGTTGAGTTCTTTAGCATAGCATTTTTCACATAAAGCTTTCAATAAAAAATCATTAAACAAGTTCTCAGCTTCTTTTTGCGGAGAAAAAACTTTTTACACGAAGGCACGGGTTTCAACTGTGAATTTTGGAGCTTCAACAAGACAGAGTTTTTTTTCCTGAGGTCGGCCTTTTAGCTTAGCTCGTAGCTTAGCTTCTCAGCTTAGCTGCTTTTAATGATCCAAAAACTCGATTTTGGATCATTAAAATAGATTTTAAAGAGAAAGAGAGGGGTCAGTGAAGAGCACCAGAGTTGAGCCTTTTGTCATCCAGTGTCTTCAGTAGAAAGAGAGAGACACAAATAAATGATAAAGCTGATAAATGAAAATGAGGTCGATAATTTTCATTCATCATGTGATTAATTGATTTATCGTTTATTGTGACATGCCTAGTCATGAGATATTTTGGCAACATGCAGACAAATGCACTCATGCACACACACACACAGGCGTAGACATTAATGTTGATCTTCGCCTTTCAGTAATGAATCCATAAATGTTTGCTGAAACACTGTGAGGAACAAAAATCATGTTCTGTTATTCTCCTATATAAAACTTGACCATAGAGAAGTTTTACTTTTTTCTTTCTTCATAGATGTCTCCAAAAAAAAAAAAAAAAAATCATTTAATTTTATTTCTCCATCACGATGCAAAATATCAAACCCTACTTTGGCTGCTTATTAAAACCTGCTCAAGATGTATGAAAACGTTATGCAGTGAGTAATATTACATAATGTAGCACTAACTCAATGGAAGAAGTGTTTTTATAAAGGACCCCTCCTTGTTAATGAGAAACCCCATAAAATAAACTCTACATGCTTGTTAATGTCATTTAATAAGCACATCCTTAAATCTATAAATGTTTACTTGATTGCATCATATGAACCCCGTGTGCCAAATAACAAGCGGAAAAAACCAAAACAAGAACGTTTAGTTAAGTCTTGAAAACCTCTAAATTTCACTTTTGATTATTGATCCTTCCTTTAAAGCTACATAGAAAAAAAAAAAAAAACAGAGATAAAGATTTAAGGAAGAATTCAGACTTTTCCAGGTCAAAGGCCACCTTAACACTGACGAGCAAAATCAAATCACAACTAAGGAAATGAGCCATGAACCTCTGATTGCTCCACACATAATGACCCTTTTTCCAGTTACTCGGCTCAAGAATTATTTGATTGTGCGGAGTGCTGACTTCACTGCAAACATAAGGACTGCTTGCACATATTATTGCCTGTGTGTATAATCAAATCAAGACCACTGACACAAGAAGTGAACAAATATCTCTTCGTATGCAGGAACAATGGATCTTTGTTCCATAAGAGAGCCCTCAGAACGCTCAACAGACTGACCGAAGGTAGGACACCTCTGGGGACGAGGAGCCCAGCATGTGCTCAGCATTAATTGGCTGCGCTTTTATTGGATAATTTAGACATTAACGAGACTCATTTAGGTTCATTTTGAAAATGACAGTAAGCATATGTGTTTTGTCATGGCAACCATGGGGAAAAAAAAAAAAAAAGTGGCGGAAAGGAGGGAATGTGCCTCAGCAAGAGCTGCGCCGGTGAGTGGAGCTCTCTCTCTCTCACACAGTTTAACTTTCATGTGACCAAAAAGGCAGATCACGAGAGCCTGCTGAGTCTGTAGTTTGGAATAATACGACTACAGGCTAAATTCTTCAGGGGACAGGCTAAGCTCCCACCCTCGCCTGTACAGTATTATCATCACACCTCTGCCACGTTCACACCTTGAGACACTTTAGACACAGGCCTGTAACTAAAAACTCATCTTCTGGTTAGAGATGGGGAAATTCCCCATCCGTGTCAATAATAAGAAACAAACAAAAACATATGTACAAAACATCACAAGCAGTGAAATCCCTACTTTGGCTGCTGGTGTACACAGCAGAAAGCAAAGAGGCTTGAGATTAAAGAGGAAACTACAGTAGGACGACCCCTGCCAGAGGCCTTGTGAACCGAGACTTAAACACAACAAAGCGTGAGCTTGACCGTGTCCAAAAACCACATGTTGATAAATGGCCTCTCCAAGTAGACAAACTCTGAAAACAAGGCTCCTGCTGCACAAGACGCAAACTGCTACCTCTGCTGCTCCGGCAGAATCTGATTACTGGTGAGCCCTGAGGACAGGCAGGTCATTGAGAGCACGGAGATGAGCAAACAATAAGATATTATCTGAAGGAATCTTCAGTTTTCCAAAGGAAAATGGTCCCTCTCAGTGTCACATTGACGACAGGATTGTCAACCTGACACTGAATCAGCCATTTAAGAAGAATGAACACTACGACCCATTCATGGATACTCACTAAAATAATGAGAGGTCTTTTTTCACCCTTGTTTAGGACATATAAAGGGACGCTCATGCTGCTTCGCGAGACAAGGCTGTGCAGAAACTGGAGCATGCAGCTGACTCAGATGAATATGGCTTTACAGTGATTGGGTGTTGAATGGACAATTACAAAGACTTTTCCCCTTCTCTATTCTTTATGAGCATGTAAATAATACACGCGTTGGGCTCATTGTATACTGATCTATTGTCATGCGTGTCAGAAAAACATAATTCAAAAGCAAAGCTTTATATGAGTTAAGTGGGTCTTAGCATGCAATGCTTGGTTTAAAAAATAAACAAGATCAAGCGAAAGCATACGTTCTTTAGTTAATGCTTTTAATAATCTAATAATCTATTTAAATTGATTTTGTCTAAATATGTTCCTTTCAAACAGCGACATCTTGTGGACAACTTGCGTAATTGAATGTGTTTAAAATTGGTGTAATTTACAACCAAATGTATCCAATAAACACTTAGTTTATTATAATTAAGATTTTTTTTTAATGGCAATCATTAGTACCAGTACTCGTAATGTATCAAAAATTGTTAAATAAAACATAAAATCAAAAATTATTGATTGCGATTAACATATACAACTGTAAATTACCGGTATTATGAAAGATGCATATCTCAATAGGTTTTTAATTGTATATTTGTTTTGTTTAAGTTTGCGACATGTTCAAAATGGTTTGTCCAAACAAATTTAACACTTCTGTCATGCCAACAGACTGAAGCGAAGCCAGTTTCAGTTCCAGATCATTAACTCTGAGATTTGGTGTGAAAATAGTTTCATCATCCAGAAAACAGTAGGATGATGATCTGTAAAAGCAAAATTAGTGATGAAAATAAAAAGTTAGGGGCAACATTCTGCCTGAGAACCTATTTTATGACCTGTGTTCTGCACCCTTTACAGAATGGTTTAAAGGAAGCGTAAAGCTGAACTGCTACCTGTGGTCCAGTTTGAATCATGTGGTCCAGTTTGACTCATCTTCACTGAAACTATATTGATGTATAAATAAGTCCCCAGCTTGTCAACAACAGAAATCAACCACAAGTACTAAAACTATTATGCTTTAACAACTTCTGTGCATCGTCTTTTCTCCTTACATAAAAACAAGCAAGAAGAGATTCTGCTGCACCGTCAACTTGTGTTATTCCATAACGTTCACTAAAAATCTTAATGTTATGAACTGAAATGTCTCAGTATCCACCCATCCATTATATTTGCCTGCTTCTTTCTTTTTGGGTCACTGATGCCCATGTCCAGCTATCACGGATAGTGGACACCCTGGACAGGTCTCCAGTCCATCACAGGGACACTTAGGGACAAATGGGACAAACAACCATTCACTCTCTCACTCACACCTAGAGACAATTTCATATGAGTTCGTTTGAGATGGGGGGGGGGGGGTGTGTGGAGAGATTTTGAACCATTTTGGTCATGACGGCCTTTAACGAGTCGGCGGGGGAGAGGGCGGACTCCAGAAACCATCAGAGCACAATCAACCTGGTTGACCCACTATGTGAAGGTGCTATTTATAAGACTGAGTTTGTTGCGGCTCCGCAGACTGGTGAAGTCTTTTGAATGTAAGACGAAACAAAACCGTCCAGAGAACATGGGATTTTTATCTAGATGACGTGACTGAACCTTTTTTGTTGTGGATTATTGAGGCAACTTACCGTATATTATGAATAAGATACTTTACAGCTAGGAGGACACGTCATCATCGTGTCATGTAGCCTCATCATGGGATTTTGTTGATAATAACCAGATTTTGTCCAAATTTTATTTTATTCTTTAAAACAAAACAAAAAAACAGACTAAAGTTAACAGTCAGTTGTGCTACATGGTAATCAAGCATTTAATAATTATATTCATTAGTGTGTTATTAACAAGCAGATCTCAAAACAATAGAAATACCTGTTAATAAAGTTATAAAGTATTGGACAAAAATATTCTCAGTTTAACTAATGTAACATAAGGAAAAAGAGATTTTGATCATTGTACTCATTTTTATTGCTTCTTTAAAACTAAATAGAAATAAATAAACTACATGTAAATGCTTCCCTACAAGGATATTTGCAATATTTGAACAAGCTGCCAGTCAAAAGATATAAATATTGGAATGGTTTATTACACATAATAATTATTTGAGGCTCATTTTAAACAATACTTAGAGGAACATTAAAACAGTGTTCATTATTAAACTCTACGTATCTGCATTGATTTATGGTAGTGACACTGAACAATGCAGGACTTTTGTTTTTGCTCCCATTTTTCATGAGCTAAACTCTAATATCTAAAACTTTATTTGTACACAAAAGGCCTTTTTCTCTCAAATATTGTTCACAAATTTGTGCAAATCTGTTATTGAGCACTTCTCCTTTGCTGAGATAATGCACCTCACAGCTGGGGCATGTCAAGATGCTGATTAGGCCACATGATTATTGCACTGGTGTGCCTTAGGCTGACCACAATAAAAGGCCACGCTAAAGTGTGCAGTTTTATCACACAGCATGAAGTTGCAAGTTTTGAGGGAGCAGCAATTAGCATGTTGACTGCAGGGATGTCCACCAGAGATTATCAACCATAAACTGTCTCCCAAGGCATTTCAAAGAATTTGGTATTACATACAACTGGCCCCACAACCACAGAGCACACCAGCCCAGGACCTCCACATTCAATATCTTCATCTCCAAGATTGTTTGAGACCAGCCACTCGGACAGCTGCTGCAACTATGGATTTGTATAACCAAACCAACAACCAAACCAAACCATTGGTTCTGCACCAATTGTCAGAAACCGTCTCAGGGAAGCTCATCTGCTTGTCGTCCACACTGGGGCCTCCACCTGATTGCAGTTCATCTTCCTGCTTGTCGTCCACACTGGGGCCTTCACCTGACTGCAGTCCATCTTCACAACAGACTCGAGTGGCAAAGTGCTCTCATTCAATGGTGTATGGCACGTTGAAAAGGTGTTTTCTTCGTAGGTGAATCCAGGTTTCCACCGTACAGGGCAGAAGGCAGCTGCTTGTTATGGACAATGAACACAGGTGCATTTTATTGATGGCATTTTGAATGTACAGGGATACTGTGATGTCATCCTGAGGTCCAATTTTGTGTCATTCATCTACAACCATCACTTCATGTTACAGCATGATAATGCATGGCCCCATGTTGCAAGGATCTGTACACAATTCCTGGAAACTGGAAGGATCCCAGTTCTTCCATGGCTAGCATGATCACCGGATGTGTCACCCACATGTTTGGGATGCTCTGGATCAGCATACACTACAGCGTGTCCCAGTTCCTGAAAATATCCAGCAACTTCACACAGTCATTGAAGAAGAGTGGACCCACATCCCACAGGCCACAATCAACAACCTGATCCAGTCTATGCAAAGGAATGTGTTGCACTGTGTGAGGCAAATGGTGGTTACACCAGATACTCACTGGTTTCTGATTCCCCTGGACTCTCCCAATAAATTTTCAGATCAATTCAGTTTATTTATAAAGCACAAAGTCACAACAGACGTCATCTCAGGCACTGAACAGAAACATTCATATACAGTATAAAAATAAGTTACAGTTAGGACTGTCACGATAACAAATTTTGCTGGGCGATTAATTGTCTCAGAAATTATTACGATAATTTGAAATTTGACAGTACTGTAATTAGTAATTACAGTATAGTCAAATTTAAGAAAAATGTTTAATTTGTTTTGCATGTAGTACCTGTTATCAACCACCAGATGGTAGTATCAGACTGAACCGAAGGATGGATAGTGAGGGAGCAGCAGCATGTCTCTTTAAGAAAAATGGGAGGGAGGCCCCGTGACATGATATGGGCCGTCTCTCTTCTGTTCTCAAAAAGGCAGACGCTTGGTGTGGTTTGAGCTCGTTAGCATAGCATTTTTCACACAAAGTTTTCAATCAAAAAAATCAGTAAACACGTTCTCAGCTTCTTTTTGCTGAGAAAAACTGTTTACACAAAAGCATGGGTTTCATTTGTGAATTTTGGAGCTTCGACAAGACAGAGGTTGACCTGTTAGCTTAGCTCGTAGCTTAGCTTCTCAGCATAGCTGCTTTTAACGATCCCAAAAAAGCAATTTTGGACGATAAAACGGATTTTAAAGAGGAAGAGAAAAAGGGAGGGGTCTATGAAGAACACCAGAGTTAAGCTTTTTGCCCTCCAGTGTCTTCAGTAGAAAGAGAGACACGAAGAAACAATAAAGCCGATAAATGAAAATGAGGTTGATAATTTTTGTTTATCATGCGATTAATTGATTTGTTGTTTATCGCGACTGGCCTAGTTACAGTACACCATAAACTGCCCATTTTAGAGTGGCCTTTTATTGTGGCCATCCTAAGGCACACCCATGGAAAAATGCCTTTTGTGTTAAAAGAAAAAGTCACATTTTTGAGCTCAGCTCATGAAAAATGTAAACATGATCGTTAAATCCTGTTTTTTCCAGCTGAGGCGACTGTCTATACTGAAGTCCATATTATACCTGGAGACATTAAAGGTCCACTGACATGATGTTTGAACTTTGCATAAAATGGCACAACATATATATCTTGTATCATTCAGCTATGTTTGTTTTTGCAAACAAAATGATAAATACAGTACAGTATATGAAAATTTCATTCAAAGTCATTGTAAATTTGGCACTGTGTTTTTTCATGGGAAATCCGGCTACTTACGCAAATGACGTGTGACGTGTGAGCAGGAATGTCAGCTAGAACGCCCCCTGTACAATTCAATGGTGGACATATATGAACCTACAAATATAGCTATCTAAATGAAGATTTTGAGCGATTTGTCTTCCGTTTGGGAGGCTGAACTTAGTAAAAGTGTTAACCTTTCCTTAATAAATGCACGCATGTTCAAATCAGCTTGATATAAGTGAGCAGGCCCGTAACTGGTGCAGTGTCATGGAGAAACGATGAGAGTTGAGACATGGGGATTAGCACCATAAAACGGCACATTTTAGAATGGCCTTTTATTGTGGTCAGCTTAAGGCACACCTGTGCAACAATCATGCTGTCTAATCAGCATTGTGATATGCCACAACTGTGATGTGAATGGATTATCTTGGCAAGGGAGAAGTGCTCAAAACACAAATTTACACAAATTTGTGAACATTATTTGAGAGGAAAAGGCCTGTTGTGTACAAAGGAAAAGTCTTAGATCTTTGAGTTCAGCTCATCAAAAATTGGAAGAAAAAATAATTTTTTGCGTTTATATTTTTGTTCAGTATATCTGTTTGCTCAGTGAGCTGGCATTGTCCTCCCGTTGCTGAGTACTCCTTTGCAGACTATTTATCTGCACAACGTCAAATAATTTATTTCCCCTCATTCATCCTGTTAGAACGAGAGGCCCTTGGAAGAACAGCCAATTTAGCCTGAAAATCCCAGTTCGGCTCCGGGTAATCTGATTTCTCTGCTCCTCAGAAATCTACATGTATAGTGCTTATCAACTGGATTACTGGCAGGTAGGAGGAATAACCCAATTTAAGGTTCCTTGTTTCTCTGTGTGTAGTATTCATTGTCACATCACATTAGGCAAGGAGGCCGATTGCTCCCTGACTTCTTCGTTCCTCCTTTCACAGACCCAGCAGCTCATTCATTTGTGTTTTGTTTTTGTTTTATGTAAATATATTGTAATCAGATAATAGCTTTAAGGCCTGCAGGGAAAAATATCTAAGTTTTGGCATGCTTTGAAGAAATGCATATCACCCGCTGCCTCTCATGACAGAGCTTAAAACTTATCCTTCTGCCTGGGTTCAAGCGCAGGGTTGGATCTGGAGTCTTTCTGTGTGGACTTTACTTAAGAGTATGAGAGGCCGTTTAGGCCATAATGCATTCTTGTGCTCATGTTCACAAAGACTCTCACATTTATTACAACACTACAGTTATTATCAAACTCTTTTACATTTATTATCAAACTCTCACATTTACTATCAAACTCAAAGTGTCTCACATTAACGTTTAAAATGTCGCACATTCGTTGTTAAATTGTCTAACATTCACTGTCAAAGTTTCTCATGTTCACTATCCAAGTTTCACTTGAACTATCAATTTCCCTTCTGAACTAGGGCTGGGCAATATATCAAATATATTCAATATATCTAGAGTTTTTCAATTTACGATGGTTGAAATGGCTCTATAGCAACCATCAAGTATAAGACTTGAAAATCCATGTACTTTTTTTCCCATCTGTTCCCCCAAATTCACAGGGCCCCTCCTTCTCCAAAACAAAACCCAGAGATACAGTACAGGCGGTCCCCGACTTACGGCGCCATCGACTTACGGCACTCCGGACTTATGAACCGCCCCCTAGTGACGTCATCGCGCCGTTCGTTGCCTTTTTTATGCAGCATTTTATAATTTT